>JAVXUL010113670.1:0-17791 GCA_035590515.1 Trichilia minutiflora
AGGCTAAGGATGTTGGTTTAAACTTTATTAAATAGATTGGGCCTTAATAGTAAGGTCAAGCCCAACATAAATGTTAGACTTATTATGTCATTAAACCCTAACCCATAAAACGCAATATAAAAGGAGCTTTATTTGCGTTATAGGGTATGTGATTGCCTAGGTTTTCATTCTTCTCGTTTTTGCAAGAGGGAGAAAAATGTAATAGGAACAAAAACAAAGAGTCACGCGAACAAGAGCTAGCACTCGTCTTTAATCATCCCGGTTGTGTGGATACCATAGAGACGCAAAGTTCGTTTGCGTTTTATGGTTCTTCATCATCAAATCGTACAAAGGTATGAATATTCATATTCATAACATTAAATGTAATAGGATTATCGCATGGATCCTGTGAGGGAATTGAAAATTTTATTTTTCCGCTGCTTGTATGGTTCTGGTTTCCTAACAAATTTTGCTATATCTCTCTTCATATCTAATCATCAGTAAATTTTTCTAAGGATTTGGTACATCTTCGTACTCTTTGAATACATGGTAAATATAGAATAGTGGGCTTCTTCTACTCAACTCATCATTATTAGGAATATATATTCTGTCTCTCAAAGTTAAATATTTTCTTGTGTAAAATAGAATTCAGGTTATTTGTCGTTTAGAATCTGTTGGAAAATATTAATTAATTTGAGGCCTTACATTTATTTTTTTCTTATCTGATTCCCTAAAGTACGTCTTAGTATGAATTTGCTATCATTGTTCTGTTATAACCATATTCTTAACTTATTCCTAAACTCTTCAAATTTAGTAATAATGACAGGTATGCTGATCTTACATGTGCCAGTGTAACTAACAATTTTTTCTTAATGTATCAGCAACCAAATTAGTCTTTCTTAGATGATAATCAATTATCAAGTCATAATCCTTAATGAGTTCTAGACATCACCTTTACCTTAAGTTCAATTCTTGTTGAGTAAGCAAATACTTTAAGCTTTTGTGGTCTGTGAAGATTTGACACTATTTCTCACATAAATATCTAAATCTTCAATAGAAAGACAATTACTGTTAGCTTTAAATCATGGGTAGGATAATTCATCTCATGCTTTTTAAATTATTAAGAAGTATAACGAATTACCTTTTCATTTGGCATCAGTATACATCTAAGTTTTTGTTTGGGTATGTCACTAAAAATCGTATTTCCACCTCTTAAAGTGAAAAGTGTTAATATTAAAGCAGTCATAAAATAATCATTGAATGTTTGAACGTTATATTCATATTGTTAATTCCACTTGAACTTAACTTTCTTTTTTATTAACAGTGTTAGCAGATGGCTAGCAAAGAGAAGCCTTCTACAAATTTTCGGTAGTATCTAACCAACCCTAAGAAACTTGTAATCTTTATGACATTCTTCAATTTTTTCCATTGCATTATAGCTTCAATCTTCTAGACATTCACAAAAATTCCTTCATCTATTATCACAAACACTAAAAAACCACTTCTTTAAGTCAAAATTCATATTTAGAGAATTTAATGTACAATCTTCTATCTTTTAAAGTCTAAGCACTATTATCAAATATTAGGCATGTTGTTTCTTATTCTTTGAATACATTAAGATATCATCAATGTCACGCCCCGATCCTAGTCGATCACGTGACAATTGCCTTGAATCCCAGAAATACATCATATCATTTAGAATGCACTTATAGAACTGCAAGAAATTAGTACCTATTTTCAAATTCATTTTCAAAATAAAATAAAATAAGATAACATGGAAGATTTTCAATCATACAGGTATTAATAACTATATTTTCTCAAAATACAATAAAAAATATTCCTGACCTAGCTAAATACATAAAATCAGTTTATTACAAATATTTTTTCATACAGTGGACCATAATGTAAACCCTAAGTCGAGCACCTGAATGACTTTGCTGAATCACACTTTAGCTACACTATACCGTGCCCGACTATACTAGCCTAAAATGGGAAAGTGAGGAGTGAGTATTTGAGAAAATACTCAGTGAGCAGATAAATAAATAAAAACAAAAATCAGAGGTCCAAACACTGATTATAAAAAATCCTCGTAATCATCAAATCAATCATAGTGAAATGTGGTATCATATACATGTCTAAAAAATCAATATAATATCAAATATGTATAGCCTTTTGATCTATAGGATCCCATCCAATCTCTCTGAGTTGTATGGCTAATCCAAAACCTTGACTAGGGATGTATGCACATACATAATATCCCCCGATCTATAGGATCCCATCCACTCCCTCTGAGCTGTATGGTTAATCTGCAACCTTGGTTGGGATACTATCATATCAGTATAAGGCTAGCATGCTTTAGCCTGGACATGTGAATCCCACCCATCCTACCTTGAACAGTATGGCCAATCCATACTCCGGGGTCTATCGAATTCCATCCACTCCACATGAGCTATATGGATAATCCTCACCCATATATATAATAAATAATACGGCACACAAAATCATAAATCAATATCAATGGCTCATAAGGGCAAATCAAGTAACTGGTGGCTTATAAAGCCAAAAATATTATCTGTGGCTCACAAGACCAAATTAACAAGTATCTCACGTCGGCCATTATATTCAACTATGCCATATTCATAAAAATATATAAAATTAGCCTCCGACCCCACAATCAAAATGTCTATATCATCAAGCACAAGCACGATAGGTATCCAGCCTCACATTCATGGCAATCAAAGATTCACAACCATCCTAACGCTATCACAAGTAAGGGGTCAACCCAGCCACCACACAACATACATCCAACATCTTCTCATTTTAGTTATACATATACATATTCACAAGCTATCATCTCTAGCATTATATTCATTCATAAGTAACATAAAACGAGACAAAGGGAAAGGAATGTGTCCACTCACTATACTGGGGTGAAAAACCACCCTCAAAATATCCTTCTCGTGGTGGAGATCTTCCCGTTTTGACTTCCACATCTGGATACACATACAAACAAAGAATTACGATTTGACATAATGTACGTGCATGATGCAATGTATGCTCATGCTACTCTCGCACCTTTCTCTTTCTCTATCTTTTCTCCATCTAACATACTATCCTATATAAAACCCTGCTCTATTTATAATTTTCTCATCAATTCCAACACCAATAACTATCAAAGCTCTCTAATTTATCGATATCGATGATAAATTAGAAAATCTCTAAATTCTAGGGTTTTATAAACAGTGCTCAAGCTATCTATTCTTAAATCTACGAGAAATAATACCTTAATCAAAGAGATATACTGAAGAATAAGCTTACCCACACCTGTAGGCGAGCTTAGAGTTCCTTTTTTGCTTGAATCTCTCTTTTTAACTACTGTTTACTGTAACCTCTCTTTTGCGATTCCTCTCAAACCGTCGAGTAAGACTCTGATCAGAGAAGGTTTTTGTGTTCTGATGTTGGTTCTGAGTTCATAGGAACTGAAATGGGGGAGTTGGGTGGAGAAATAGCTGAGATCTAGTTTTCAAAGGGAGAGAAAATGGTTCTATCAAAATGAGGAGAGAGAGAGTGAAATGAGGAACTAGGGAAGACAAACCCCTGTTTTTGCATAAAATAGGGTTGTGAAATAACTAAAATACCCTTTTGATATGCCTGGATGTGCAACATATCACTATATATCGATACATTCTCCTATGTATCAATACATGCCCATGCAAAAGTCCTCAAAACAGATAAAGTATTGATACACGCTCCCCATGTATCGATACTTCGTTATACAAAAGTGCCTATGTTCATTAAGGTATCGATACTTTCAGTCAGGGATGGTCTTCAGGCTCAAAAATATCCCAAGTATCGATTACTGTTCCTCAAGTATTGATACACTGTAGCCCAAGTATCAATACATACTATATACTGAGCCATACTATTCATAGAGTATCGATACTTCCTTCAAGTATCGATATATTCTGTCTCCTAGGCCATGTATTGATATCTCAATATCCCATATATCGATACTTTCACTGTTCTTATAGCCAAGTATCAATACTTTAACACCCCAAGTATAGATACTCGCCTTGTTCATACTATTTGGGATAGTAACTTCAAATGATCATAACTTTTGACTGGAATATCTTCACGGAACTCATAATATATTATCGAAAAACTTTCTTCAAACTCTATAAAAATGATAGGAACTTTTTCTCAATTGGAGATGATTTTGAGGTCAAAAATCTAGTCCTTTCTTATAGACTCATATTCTATAGCAAACACCTTGTTCCAAAAATGAATTCAAGTTATCACACCCTCTCGTGCATGATCTATACACTCCTATATACATGGTAACTCATGAGGGTTTTATTACTAGGCCCATAATACTAAGGGATGGGTTTCACAATTCTCCCCTTTTTAATTGAATTTTGTCCTCAAAATTTTACATGACGTGTATGACAAGCAGATACAAAGATAATGTTAAGGCATAGAGCTTCTCTTTTCCCCTAATAAACAAATAAAGGTATTTTGAAATACCTCAATTATTATTTATTACTAGGAGAAGAAACTGCAGCCTATAAAGAACAAAGATAACAATGAAAAGAAACTATACATCACATAAAAAACACAAGGATCTTTCTTTTGAGCTAAATACATACCTTATTACTGGAAAAGGTGTGGGAATTGCTATCTCATCAGGCTCTTTAATTCCCAAGTCATCTCCTCAACTGTGACACTCTGTCATAAGACTTTCATCATCGAAATAGTCTGATTTCTCAAGACCCACTCTTACCAATCAAGTAACTTTACCGACTGTACCACACAATTGAGATCATCTTTCAAATCAATTAGTGGTATCTCAAGTATGTGCGATGGATCTGGCACATACTTTTTGAGCATAGATACATGGAATACATCATGCATCCGACTTAACTGCGATGGCAAATTCAATCTATAGGCTACTGGACCTATCCTTTCCATAATGCCACAAGGTCTAATATATTGAGGATATAACTTTTCCCGATTCCTGAATCTGATTATTACTTTCTAAGGCGATACTTTCAATAAAACCTGATCTCCTACTTTAAATTTCAATGCTCTCCTCTGATTATCAGTATAGGATTTCTGTGTATCTTGGGATGCTTTCAATCTCTATCTGATGATCTTAACTTCCTCAGTGGTGATCTCAATCAACTCGATATCATCGAGCTTTCTCTCATCAACTTCATCCCAACACACTGGAGTTTTGCATTTTCTATTATACAAAGCCTCATAAGGTGCCATCCTAATGCTAGCCTGATAACTATTGTTATACGCAAACTCTATCAATGATAAGTACTTATCTCAGCTGCCTGATAACTCAATAACATATACCCAAAGCATATCCTTTAACGTCTGGATGGTCCTTTCTGATTGCCCATCAGTTTGAGGATGAAATGCAAAAATGAAAGTCAACTAAGTGTCCATAGCTTTTTGAAGTCTAAACCAGAATTAAGATGTAAAACAGGGATCTCAATCTGATACAATGGTAACTGGTACTCCATGTAGCCTGATAATCTCTAATATATACAACTTAACCAATTTCTCCTTGGAAAAATTCACTCAAATTGATAGAAAATGAGCTGACTTAGTGAGTCAATCTACAATTATCCAAATTACATTGTGGCCTGTCTGAGTTCAAGGCAACCCGATCATGAAGTCCATGGTAATATGCTCCCACTTCCACTTAGATATTGGTAGAGACTGTAAAGTCCCTATAGGTCTCTAGTGCTCAGCCTTGACTTGTTGACATATCAAACAGCTAGCCATAAACTGGGCTATATCTTGTTTCATCCCCAACCATCAATAACTCTCTCTGATGGTATGGTACATCTTAGTACTGCCAGGGTGCATGGCAAATGCAGAACTGCAGGCCTCCTCTAAGAAAACCTCTCTCAACCCTCTATCATTGGGTACACAAACCCGACCTCTGAATGTCAAAGTCCCATCTTGAGTGAAGTAGAAGTCGTTTTCCTTACCATCTCTAATCTCCAAGCAAACTTTGACCAACTCATTGTCTAACATCTGACCCTAACTGATCTGGGCAACTAGGGTAAGTTTGATCACAAAGCTAGCCATCAAGTTCCAACCTCATTATATCCTAATGATACTCTCATCACTCTCAGATCCATCAATAAAGGTATATAGGTGGTGTGAACATGAGCTAAACTGGCTGAAGTCTTCCTGCTCAAAGCATCAGCAACCACATTAGCATTTCTGGGTGGCAGTAAATGATTAGGTCATAATCTTTAATCAACTCTAACCACCTCTTCTATCTCAAATTCAGCTCTTTTTGCGTAAACAAATATTTGAGGCTCTTATTATCAGTAATATCTGGCATTGCTCCCTATACAAGTAATGTCTCCTATCTTTAATACAAAAACCACTGTTGCTAGCTCTAGATCATGGGTAGGGTAATTCTTTTCATACTTCTTCAACTACTGAGAAGCATAAGTTATAACCCTTCTATTTTGTATTAATACACATCTGAGGCCCTTTCTCGAGGCATCACTATAAATAATATATCCATCGCCTGACGTAAGGAGTGTCAAAATAGGTGTCGAAGTAAGACAATTCTTCAGAGCTTGGAAGCTTTGCTCACACTGATCATCCCACTCAAAC
Source organism: Trichilia minutiflora (assembly GCA_035590515.1). NCBI lineage: Eukaryota > Viridiplantae > Streptophyta > Magnoliopsida > Sapindales > Meliaceae > Trichilia > Trichilia minutiflora. Next base: position 6,628 of record JAVXUL010113670.1, read on the forward strand.
TTAGCCTCCTTTCTTGTAAGTCTTGTCAGAGGTGCAACCAACAAGGAGAAGTCCTCAATAAATCTCCTGTAATATCCCGCTAGCCTAAAAAAGCTACAGATTTTAGTCATATTTTTTGGCTAGTCCCACTAAACTATGGCCTCAATCTTCTTGGGATCTATAAGTATCCTACTGTTAGACATAACATGTCCTAGGAAGTTCACCTCTCTAAGTTAAAACTCGCACTTAGTGAATTTAGCATACAACTACCTTTTTTTTAAGGTCTGAAACACTACCATAAGATGCTGAGCATGTTCTCTCTTACTTTTAGAATACACAAGTATGTCATCTATAAACACAATGACAAACTTATCTAGAAAAGGGTGAAAACCCAATTCATCAAATCCATAAAAGCTGTAGGTACGTTTGTCAATCCAAATGGCATAACCAAAAACTCATAATGGCCATATCGAATTTTGAATGCTATTTTGTGGACATTATCGTCTCTAATCCTGAGCTGATGATATCTTGATCTCAAATCAATTTTGAAAAACACACTTGCACCCTACAATTGATCAAATAGATCATTTATCCTCAACAATGGATACTTGTTCTTGATGGTCACTCAATTGAGCTATTTGTAATCAATACAGAGCCTCAATATACCATCCTTCTTTTTCACAAACAAAATTGGTGCACCCCAAGGTGACATGCTTGGTCAGATAAACCTTTATTGATCAATTCCTCTAACTGTATTTTCAATTCTTTCATTTTTGCAGGTGCTATACGATAAGGCAATATCGAAATCAGTGTTGCCCCTAGCACCATATCGATACAGAACTTAAATTCTCTATAAGGTGGTAATCCAAGCAATTCCTCTGGAAACACATTAGAGAATTCTCTAACCACTAGCACCTATTCCAGACTAACTCCTATAACTGATCTATCAATCACATGTGTCAAATATGCCTGACACCCTTTCTGAAGCAATCTCTCAGTCTCTATCACTGATATGATACAGGAAGGAAGTATCCCCCACTTACTCGTAAAAATAATCTTTGCCTCTCCCAACCGTCTGATGGTCACCACCTTCCTAAAACAATCAATCGCAATATAGTATTGTAACAATCGGTCCATGCCCAAAATGGTATAAAAATCTTGGATTCTCAATAAAATCAAATCAACCTCAAGAACAACATCTCCTATCCAAACCTCACACTGACTAAACACGGTGTTTTGCAGTAATGTCTGCCCCAAGTATGTATGAACAATCAACTCTGGTTCTAAAAGTACCAGGTCTCTATTAGCATGCCGTACAAATACTGTGCTATTGAACAACCTATCTGAACTAGGATCAACCAAAATATATGCTGGATGATTAAAAATCATCACCATACCTGTAATCACATTTGGATTAACATGTGCCTGCTCTTGATTCATCCATAAAACTCGAGTCTGAACTCGTGACTGGTTCCTTTGATTACTCTAATGAGCGGACCCATTTTTTGATCTAACCTGAGGAGCACCCATAAACTGTGACTGAGGTATAGGCTACTGTGCATCAGAAAATCTCAAATCCTACCCTGTTTGGCTAGCTACCTCTGTTGTCCCCAAACTAGGATAATCTCTCTTCATGTGATCCACCTGACCATAATAATAACACATGAGAGGTATTCTGCAATGCCCATTATGATACCGTTTACAATTAAGACATTATATCTGATTAGATGACCTCCTACCTGATCGACTCAGTCCCGAAGCAGGAGTATCCAATCGAGACAATTGTTACTCCTTAGGGAAAAAAGGTGAAGAAACCTTAGGACTTATTGACTGGCTACTCAAAGATCCACTACTACGGCTCTTCTTAGAAGAATGACCTACTGAAACACTGAGATCCTTTCTTTTCTGAAATCTAGCCCTGAACCTTCTCTCCCCAATCAAAGACTCTGCTCGAAGGCCCAACTGCACCACCTCCTTATAACTCTACCTGCCTATCACTAACATTCTATCTCTAATCTCTAAATTCAGCCCAACCTCAAACTTAGCACACAGAGTTTCTTCAGTGGTAGATTCTAGAACAAACTTTGCCAACTGTCTTAGCTGAGTCTCATAATCTATCACTGTGCTACCTATCTGTCTCAAGTTTATAAACTCTTGCCTTTTTTGGTTACTATAAAAGTAGGCAAAGTACTTCTCCTGAAAGGCTCTCTGGAAGTCTGTCCAGATAGGCTTAGCATTGAGCCTCAATGATATATTCTACCATCAAGTGGCAGCACTCTGCTTAAGGAATCTGGTAGTCACTCTCAACTTTTTCTCATCTGACGAATTCATGTCATCCATATTCTATTGTACTATTCTCAGCCATCTGCTTGCTTTCAAAGCATCTGTAGTTCCACAAAAAGGAACACTTTCCAGTTGTCTCACTTCCTTAATCAACTTGGACAACTTCCTCACTAGCCGAGAAGATTCAGCTTGATTCGTATTCAGCACTAAAGTCTGTGCACTCATAAATACCATGAATGTGTTCCAAGTCTCCTGTGTCCAAGGAAAATGGGCATTCCCTTCAGAATTCAATGTTTGTGGTGGAGGATCTATAGGAACTTGCTCCTGCTCATAAGCAGAAGGCGGAGCATAAGATGATACCTCTTGATTATCTCGAATCATTACATTCCTCTGAGGTCTCCCCCTCCCCCTCCCGGGTCGTGGTGGAATTTTTACACAAACAATTAATATATAATGTATTAAATCAATAAATTATAATTGACTCGACTCATCTATGATCCATTGACATAAATCTCATTGAAATCATCAAAATTCAAAAATCTCTAATAGTCAAAATCGAGAGAGTTCAAAAACAGAAAACCTAACTCACTCATAAAATCATAAGCTCTGATATCAATAAAATTGTGATGCGCCAATCCTAGTCGATCACGTGACAATCATCACAAATCCCAGAAATACATCCTATCACTTAGAATGCACTCCTAAAACTGCAAGGCATTAATACCTGTTTTCAAACTCATTTTTAAAATAAAATAAAATAAGATAACATGAAAGATTTTCAATCATACAAGTATTAACAACTGTATTTTCTCAAATTACAATATAAAATATTCCTAGCCCAGCCAAATACATAAAATCACTTTATTATAAATATTTTTCTATATAGTGGACCATAACATAAAAACCTAAGTCGAGTACCTGAAAAACTTTACTGAATCACACTTCAGCTATACGATACCATGCCTGACTACACTAGTCTGAAATGGGAAAGTGAGGGGTGAGTATTTGAAAAAATACTCAATGCGTAGACAAATAAACAAAAACAGAAATCAGAGGCTTAAACACTGATTACGAAAATCCTTATAATCATCAAATCAATCATAGTGAAATATGATATTATATACATGTCTAGAAAATCAATATAATATCAAATATATATAGCTCCTCGGTCTATAGGATCCCATCCACTCCCTCTGAGCTATATGACTAATCCCCAACCCTGATTGAGGATGTGTACCCATGTATAATATCCCTTGGTCTATAGGATCCCATCCACTCCCTCTGAGCTGTATGATCAATTCGCAACCCTAGTTAGAATACTATCATATTAGTATAAGGCTAGTATGCTTTAGCCTAGATATATGGATCCTACCCATCCTACCTTAGACTGTATAGCCAATCCACACTCTTGGGTCTATCGGATTCGACCCACTCTACATGAGTTGTATGGATAATCCTTACCCATATATATAATCAATAATATGGCACACAAAATCATAAATCAATATCAATGGTCCATCAGGACAAATCAAGTAACTGGTGGCTCATAAAGTTAAAAACATTATCTGTGTCTCACAAGACCAAAATAATAAAACAGGACATATTAGCTCACAAGGCCAAATCAACAAGTATGGCACCTCATCTATTACACTCAATTATTCCACATTCATAAACATATATAAAATTGACCTCTGACCCCACAATCACAATGTTAATTTTATCAAGCATAAGCACAATAGGCCTCCGACCTCGTATTCATGATGATTAAGGATTCACGACCATCATAACGCTATCACAAGCAAAGGTCCAACTCGGCCATCACATAACATACATCCAACGTCTTCTCATTTCAGTTATACATATACATATTCACATTCTATCATCTCTAGCATTATGTTTATTTATAAGTAACATAAAATGAGGCGAAGGGAAAAGAATATGTCCATTCACTATACTGGGGTGAGAAACTACCCTCGAGATATTCTCTTCGTGACGGAGATCCTCTCGTCTCAATTATCGCACCTAGATACACATATAAACACAAAATTATGATATGATATAATATGCGTGTATGATACAATGCATGCTCATACTACTCTCATATTTCTTTCTCTCTCTACCCTTTCTCTCTCTAACATACTATTCTATACAAAACCACGTTTTATTTATCATTTTCTCATTAATTCTAATACCAATAACTATCAAAGCTCTCTAATTTATCGATACCGATGATAAATTAAAAAATCCCTAAATTTTAGGGTTTCATAAACAATGCTCGAGCTATCGATTTTTAGATATATGAGAAATAATAGCTTAATCATAGAGATAGACTGAAGAATAAGCTTACCCAAACCTGTAGGCAAGCTTAGAGTTCTTTTTTGGCTTGAATCTATCTTTTTTATTACTATTCATCGTAACCCCTCCTTCGTAATTCCTTTCGAACCGTCGAGTAAAACTCTGATTAGAGAAGGTTCTGTGTTCTGGTATTGGTTTTGAGTTCATAGGAGCTGAAATGATAGAGTTTGTTGGAGAAATAACTGAAATCTAATTTTCACAGAGAGAGAAAAGGGTTTCTATCAAAATGAGGAGAGAGAGAGTGAAATGAGAAATTAGAGAAGATGATCCCCTAGTTTTACATAAAATAGGGATGTAAAATAACTAAAATACCCCTTTGATATGCTTGGATTTACGACACATCACCATGTATCGCTACATGCCCACATAAAAGTCCTCAAAATAGACAGAGTATCGATATACGCTCCCCATGTATCGATACTTCGCTACATAAAAGTGCCCATGTTCGTCAAGGTATTGATATATGGCCCCCATGTATCAATACTTTTAGTCAGGGATGGTCTTCAGGCTTGAAAATACCCTGAGTATCGATTATTGTTCCCCAAGTATCGATACTTGCTCTATATTGAGCCACACTGTTCATAGAGTATTGATACTTCCTTTAAGTATAGATACATTCCGTCTCTTGGGCTATGTATCAATACATCAACACCCCACGTATCGATACTTTCACTGTTCCCAGTGCAAAGTATCAATACTTCAACACCCCGAGTATCAATACTCCCTTTGTTCATACTATTTGGGATAGTAACTTCAAATGACTATAACTTTTGACTGGAATATCATCATGGATCCCATAATATATCATCAAAAAGCTCTTTTCAAGCTCTACAAAAATGATTACGGAACCCTTTTCTAAATTAGAGATGATTTTGAGGTCAAAAATCCAGTTCTTTCTTAGAGACTTATATTCTATACCACACACCTTCTTCCAAAAATGAATTCAAGTTGTCATACCCTCTCGTGCGTGATCTACACACTCTTACATACACGATAACTCATGAGGGTTTTATTACTAGGCTCATAATACTAAGGGCTGGGTTTCATAATCAATGAACACAATTATGAATTCATCTAGATATGGATGAAATATTTATTCATTAGATTTATAAATATAGCAGGGATGTTAGTTAACCCAAACAGCATTACAAGAAACTTATAATACCTATATCTAGTTCTGAAAGTTGTTTTAGGTACATTACTTTCCTGGATCTTCAATTGATAATACCTTGACCTCAAATATATCCTAGAGAACACATTAACACTTTGCAACTAATCAAAGAGGTTATTTATCCTTAATAAAGGATACTTGTTCTTGATGGTTACCTTATTCAATTATCAATAATCGATACACAACCTAGAGTACCATATTTCTTCTTAACAAACAACACTGATAAACCCCAAAGTGATATACTAGGTCGAATGAAACCTTTGCCTACTAAGTCTTCAAGTTGCACCTTTAATTCTCTGCGTTTAGCTGATAATATTTGGTATAAAAGCATTTATATAAGTGTAGTACCTAAAACCAATTCAGTGTTAAATCAAATTCCTTATCTAGTGATAATCCATATAATTTATCAAGAAATACATATGAAAATTCTTTTATTAATGGTACCTATTCTATCGAATACTCTAGAGTTGAAATATCAATTATGTATACCAGATACCTTTGACAACCCTTCTATATTATTTTTTGTGCTTCCATAACTAAAAAATATTTTCTTCATATTGATAACAAAGAATACGTGGTCATAAAGTTCATCAACAAATACATTATTGTAGCTTGTAGAGGCACTACATTTCTATATTTTTGTATAAAGAAATATAAGTATTTTTTTATGAATAAAAAATCTATAGCTTATGCTAATTATTTAATAAAGTAAATAATAATAATTTAGTTGCTTAATTCGGTGAATATTTATTCAAAGGAAGATATGATTTTTGAGAAACCTAAATTTAATATGATTTAATAGATTGCATGCAACCATCCATTATCATTTAAGTTTACTTTGTTAGTAACATTCTAACCACTTTGCTTCAAACTCTGTAATAGTATCTGATTCATATATATATTTCTAGAAAAGCATATAATCATTCTGATAGATAATTCCATTTTATTTTTTTGGAAAATTTGTTTAACATATGCCAACCACAATACAATATCTATATAGAATGTACCTAAAAAAAATTAAATTTTTTTTATTGTTTGATCCTGATCGATTATAAATTATAATTATTTTGAAAACTTCACTTAACATAATTTTTTAAAATTATTATGATGTAAAGTGTGAAGTAAAGAATTTCACATTAGAAAATTATAAGAAAAATGAATAATATATAAGTAGAATGAGTCTATAAATCCAACACCTTAAAGTTTTAGAATTAGAAGTGTTGTTTAAGTCCATGAATGTATTCACTCATTTAGTCTATATAGTTTTTTTCTAGATTTTAGGTTTGCTTTTTTGGTCTTAATAAGTGATATCAGAGTTGATGATTCATAAGGGACTTGAGTATTGAGATGGATGTGTATCTTCTTGTGGTTGCTATTACCATGAAGAATGATAAAAATTATGGACTCTCAAAAAAGATGGCCTAAAGAGAGTGGGCTTGGATTCAAGAGAAGTAAGCTTAGCTTGGAATAAATATAGGCTCTTGACAACACCGTAATACTCAAATAAAGAAAACTTTTGTTTGAGGAAGACCAAGTAAGGCCTAAGCCAAACATAAAAAAGATTAACACTTGAGGGATAGATTGTTAGTATATTAAGTGTTAAGTGAAAGAGTCATACATTAAAAAGTTATCAGGCAAATAAGTAATATATAAGTAGAATAAACCCATAGATCCAATATCTTAAGGTTTTGGATTAGAAGTTGTGTCCAAGTTAATGAATATATTCACTCATTTAGTCTATATAGCTCTTCTCGAATTTTGGACAGGCTTTATTAATCTTAATGCAAATAACTACATACAACCAAGGATCATAAATTAAAGAAAATTATAGAATTTATTATGTTTTTGATGATGCTTTATATTAAACAAAATTAAAATTTGATTATTGAATGACATAATTAAATTAACTTGATTCTCTAGTGAAATATGTGAATAATGTGATGTTGAAATCAATTCAAAAATAAATACTTCACTTGTAGTTTTTTGGCGAGAAAGTTTTCTTTTTGTAGGTATTTTGGGTAAAATATCGATACATTAGATAATGGGTATCAATACATGAGAAGATAAAGTGCATGGGACTGCTCACGTAGCAACACATTCCAGTTAAGTATCTATACATAGATACAGTTCAGAAACAAGTATCGATACTCATCTTCAAACAGGTCAAAGACGTTCGAAATCAGCCGAAGTATTGATATATAGAAGATCAAGTATTAATACATGAACTGTCAAGAAAACAAAGTATTGATACATCTGAAGCCAAGTATCAATACAAAGATGGAAATGATTTGGTCAACATAACCAAGTATCGACACATAGAACTGTTTCAGCAACATCCTTAGCAGGTATTGACACATGGAGGGAAGTTCATACAAACTTCAGCAAAGTATCGATACATAAAGTCTGAGGTATCGATACATGCATTGTCAGCACATTACAACGGCTAGTTCAGAGCAATAAATACCACCACTAATGAGAGCAAAATAGAGCCATTCGAGAAATTAAAATCAGACATAAATATAACAATGTTTACAGAATCAATGCTGGTTGTTGAAGCATATACTCAGAGCAATAAAAGAACTAAAAACATTCTCCTAAAAACACTTGTTATTCTTCTCTGTCTTGATTTCATCTGTATTTATTCTAGTGAGAGAAAAGTTGAATTTATTGTATATTCACTCTTATGATAGATTAACTTTTTTATCTTCTATTCATTGAGATAGATTTTTGGGTTTCTCTTCACCCGTAGTAAAAAAGAACTGTATTAGGTTTCACTTCACCCGATTAAAGGAAGTTGTATTTGTGGTTTCCCTTCACTGTATAAGAAGTAGTTGTAATTAGGTTCCTCTTGACCCATAGAAATAAAGACTTAGTGATCCTCAGTGTGAGCAAATTCAACCAAGAAGAGTGAACGTAGACCATTAGTCGAACCACTATAAAAATCTTGTGTTCTTCATCTTCTTTATCTATTTGTTCATCTTCTACATTTAATTATTATAGCATTTGCATCAGGTTCATTTTTTCCTTAAAAAGTTTTAAAAAAAATCTTCAAAAAAGTTTTAAAATCCAATTTACCCCCCTCTTGGATTATGCCATCTGGGCTTATAATTGGTATCAGAGAAAATCTCATATCATATTGGGTTAAACACCTATGAGGAGTAGATCTTAATGGCATCTTCATCATCCATTCCATCACACATATTAGAGGGTTAGTCAACAAATCGACCTCTATTTTTCAATGGAATAGATTATGCATACTGAAAGAAGCGTATGTAAATCTTCCTTAGCATTCTAGATTTTAACATCCTCATTATTATAGAGGATGGTTACACACCTCCTATAACTCTAGAAGAAGTTACTAGGGAAAGAAAACTTAAATCAAAATCTGAGTGAACTCCAAAAGAGAAAACTCAATTTCAGTTGAACGATAAAGTCATAATGCGTTATACTGTATCTTAGATAGATCCTAATACAATTGAGTGTCTGGTTGTGACACAACCAAAGTAATATAGGACATGTTTGAAGTTATCCATGAGGGAACTAGTAGGGTCAGGAACTCGAAGATAAGCATGTTAGTTCATGACTATGAACTCTTTAAGATGAAGACCCATGAGTCTATTAAAGATATGTTCACTTGCTATGAATGCAAGAAACTAGGACACACTAGACCAGAATGTCCTACTAAAAAGAACAAAAAGGATTGAAAGAAAAAGAAAGCGATGAAGGTCATATAGGATGACTATTCAGATGCAGAAAGCTCCTCTACCTCAGAACCCATCCCTTAGAATTATGGGTATAATAATAAATCCCTCAAGAGAGTTCGTGTATGTCTTTGTGGTTAAATTGTGCACGAGAGAGTATAGAACTTGAAGGAGATGTCTCGAATAAGATTATGGTATAGGATATGGGTTTATGAGAAAGATCTGAATTTTTGACCCCCTAATCATCTCTAATTGAGAAAAAGTTCCCATTATTTTTGTAGATTTTGGTGAGAGCTTCGTATTGATATATGATGGGTTCCGAGCGGATATCCGAGCTAAAAGTTATGGCCAACTGAAGTTGTAGTCCTCGGAAGGAGGACCAGAAGCAAAGGTATCGATACGTTTGGGAAAACGTATCGATACGTTGAGGTTGAGGCCAAGGGTATCGACACCTTTGAGGAAGGTATTGATACGTTTACTATTAGGGCCTAAGGTATCGATACCTTTGGTGAAGGGTATCGACACCTTGAAGGCATGATAAACAGTAAATAGTACTCAACGTATCGATACGTTGACAAGGGGTATCGACACGTTGGTGACAGAGATGAAACCTATTTGCGACAAAAGGTATCGATATGTTGGGGAAGGTATCGACACTCTGCAGGCTTGTAAACAGTATTTTGGCCAAATGTATCGATACGTTGGGGCAAACGTATCGATACGTTGTGAGAAATATGCCAAGGTATCGATACGTTTTTGAAACGCATCGACATCTTTGGGGGATTTTACAGCATTTATGCTCAGGGACAAGTCGTCTTTTCCATTTCGAAATTTTAGCTTCTCTCTCTACCAAAAATAGCAGAAACCTCTCTCTCAAATCCCTGTAAACTGATCTCAACCTTTCCTCCACCAAACTTCGCCATTCCAGTTCCTATGAGCTGAGAATCAACATCAGAACCCAGAAATATCCTCTGATCGAAGATTCACGCGACGGTTCATGAGAAATCATGAAGTAAAGGGTGACGGTAAACAGTAATCGAGTAAGAAAATCGAGCAAAAAGGGACTCAGAATACTTCTACCATCTGGGGAGCGGCAGCCGAGACGGGAGGATCTCTGCCACGAGAAGGATACCGAGAGGGTGGTTTTCCACCCCAGGATAGTGAGTGAACATTCTCTGCCCTTCGCCTCATTTATCGTTATTTATAAATGATTATAATGCTAGAGATGATAGCATGTGAATGAATATGTATGTGAATGTATGTATATGAATACATAACTAAAATAAGGAGGCGTTGGATGAATGTTGTGTGATGGTTGGGATGGCCCTTTGTTTGTGATAGAAATAGGTTAGATGTGAAACCTATATTGCCATGAATATGAGACCAAAAGCCTATTGTATGTATTGATATTGTGATGAAAGGCCAGAGGCCTATTGTATATATTGACATTGAGATGTGAGGTCGGAGGCCAATGGTATGTATGCATGTGAATGTGGCATCATAGAGTATGCATTATGACCGGAGTGCCATGCTGGTCGTTTTGGCCTTATGAGCCACATATTATGATTTTGGCCTTGCGTGCCACTATATTGTTTAGTCTTGTGAGCCATAGCATTGTTTTGGCCTTGGGAGCCACTGATGGGGGTTGACCTTGTGAGCCACCAGTGTATGATTT
>JAVXUL010113680.1:0-23915 GCA_035590515.1 Trichilia minutiflora
CATAATCAAAAATCAAAGCATTTCATAAAAGCATTATTCTAGCACAAGCAAGGGGCCCTCCCGGCCACCACACAACAAAAGTCCAACTCCGCCACATGTGAAATCAACATAAAAGATTCTATCGCCCTAAGGCTGTAAATAAGTTTAAAATCAATTTAAAACAATACAAGAAACATAAATATATAAAAACAAGTCCACTCACAGTATAGGGAGGGTACACACTCCCTAATTCCCCTCGTTTCTCGACGACTCACGCGAACGCCTCGATCTCGAACCGTCGCCTAATCACACACAACAATTCTATTAATCACACACTCTAATATGCATATGCTCGAATGCATGGAATGCATACTAAATTCTGGGTTTCCAATATGCGGACTATTACACAATTTAACCCAAAATTCCCATTATACACAAAATTAACTAATTTATACTACCATGACCCACATTATAGTTAAGACAACTCATTACGATCAATGCACGTGTTTTTAGGTTATGGGTCCCATGTCGTCATCGGAACAGTAATCGGAGTTACTGTTCATACATATCCAAAATTTTTGAAATCGCATTTCTAACTTCCTACGACTTCTACGACCTTCCTATAACTCACATTACGCATAAAAACTAAAAATTGAGCGATAGATCTACGATTTTAGATACAAAAACCCATACGATCAAAATGGCTTAAAGCGAGAAAATGAATATACAGACGTGTTAGAATCAACGCTACGAACCTCGTGGTACGGTCAGTTTTCTCTGATTTCGCCTTGAAACTGAAAAATCCCAAATGTCCCCTTCAAAACCCTAGATGGCCATTCGCGAATCCGCGCCTCCAACGTCAAATTGATGCTTCCAGCAAGTTAGACGCGCAGAATGCAACTCGTCTACGAAGAGAAATCGAGATTTGGGCAAGAATTGAGCAAAGTCTAGAGAGGGATTGAGAGAACGTGGAAGAGGGAACAAAGAAAAGAAAAGAGAAGCAAACATCCAAAATTTTGTCCTCAGCACCCTTTTTTATAAAAAAAAGGGTGAAATTATCATTTTGCCCTTAAGTTTTCTTAAGGAGGCAGCTTCTAGAAGTGGGCAAAATTATTATTTTGCATCGATTCGATCGAACGAATCAAAGATTTGATCTACCGAACCACCCCTTCGGTCAAATGAATAGTAACTTCGATCGATCGAATCTATTGGCATGAATAGTACTCAGAGAGCTCAAAAATTATCGATCGAATGATTCTATATTTGGTCGAACAAATCATCATTTCGATCGAACGAACTTCTCATTCAGTCGATCGAATCGAAAGCTAGAATTTTGATCAAACGAATTACCCTTTCGGTTGATCGAATTTGCCAAAATTAGGATTTTCCACTTAAGTCCCTTCCGAAATTGAAAATCACATACGGGATCCCAACATACAAATATAGAAACTCTTTTAACCATCATAAACCTCAATTATAATGAAAAATATTCGAAAGAATTACTATTATGCACAATAGATACAAAAACATGAACAAAAACTAAGGTGATGTTACAACTATACCCTTGATGTACAATCACGGGTGTGATAGCCGAGACGAGAGCATCTCCGCCATGAGGAGGATACCGAGAGGGTGGTTTCCCACCCCAAGACTGTGAGTGGACACATTCCTTTCCCTTCTTCTCTATTATTGTTATTTTTGAATGAATATAATGCTAATGATGATAGCATGTGAATATATATATATATATATGAATGTATGTATATGGATGTATAACTTAAATGAGGAGGCATTGGATGTATGTTGTGTGGTGGCCGGGAGGGCCCCTTGTTTGTGATAGATAGGTTTGTTTTGAAACCTAGATTTTCATGAATATGAGGCTGAAGGCCTATTGTGCTTATGCTTGATGATATTGTAATTTTGAGGTCGAAGACCATTTTATTTATATATATGTGAATGTGACATAGTTCAGTGTAATGGCTTGGGTGCTATAGTTGTTGATTTGGCTTTGGCTTTACAAGCCAGCATGTCTTATTTATTTTTCGGCCTTGTGAGCCACAAATGATATTTTAGCCTAATGAGCCAACAGTTATTTGATTTGTCCTGATGGGCTATTGATATCGATTTATGATTTTGTGTGCCATGTCATTTACTATCTATAGGTGGGGATTGATCATACAACTCTTAAGTAGTGGGTGGAATCCAATAGATCCAGGGATGAGGATTGTCCATACAGCTTATATAAAGTGGGTGGAATCCAATAGACCTCGGAGTGTAGATTGATCATACAGTCCAAGAAGGGATGGGTGGAATCCACATATCCAAGTTAAAGCATGCTAGCCTTATTTTGTTATATTAGACATGGGCACACGTCCCCAACAAGGTTACGGATCGATCATACAGCTCAGATGGAGTAGATGGGATCCTATAGACTAAGGGGCTATACATATTTGAGATTAAATCAATTTTCTAGACATGTATATAATACCACATTTCACTATATTTGATTTGTATGATTACGAGGGTGTTTCGTAATCAGTTTTTGAGCCTCTGGTTTCTGTTTTGTTTATTTGTCTACTCACTGAGTATTTTTTTCAAATACTCACCCCTCACTTCTCATTTTAGGTTAGTGTAGTCAGGAGTAGCATAGCATAGTTGAAGTGAGACTTCAGCACATTTTTTAGGTACTCGACTCAGGATTTTATATTATAGTCCACCGTATGTAAAAATATTTATAATAAAGTGATTTGATGTATTTTGGCTTGGCCAAGAGTATTTTATAATGTATTTTGAGAAAATACATATATGATACATGTATGTTTGAAAATCTTCCATTCTATATCATTTTGTGTTATTGTTAAAAATGAGTTTGAAAATAGGTATTAATGCCTTACGGGTTCTAGCCGTGCATTCTAAATGATAGGATGTGTTCTTAGGATTCGCGGCGATTACCACGTGATCGATTAGGGTCGGGGCGTGACACTTTAAATCCTTATGTTCCCTCCTACGTTTTTGGTATAAGATTATTCTCATATCCCCAAGGTTTAAACTATTCTCTGACCATAACTCATAATTCATATTTGGCCTATAAGATGAGCGAATAGACTCAAGTCGATACCTCTTCAAAATTCTGAAAAAGGCATTATCATTTCTCCTCTCAATTTTTCATTTAAGAGATAAGTTTGTAACTTTTCTTTTCTATTTTTTCATAGCCATACATTTTTTTCTTGGGGCATCCTTCCGCACTTTATTAGTATGTCTTTCAAATCGTACTATATTTGGGTTTGGTTTCCACTGCTTCTAAGGATACGACTATCCTTAGGCTAAACAACCTTGTTTGTAATATCTTTTTCATTTTTGAGACTTTTTTAGCAATTTTTGAATTTGTTGGTCTTTCCCCATATAATGCTTCTTACCATCCTTTAATCGTTGCACCTAATAAGTAACCCTTTCATCCTCCTCTTACAATGCGATCGATGTGAATGGAAGGTTCTAAAACTTGATCAAAGATTAGTATTCTCTGGGATCTCACATTGTTTATGATGGTTGTCATTGGCTATTATTATTACTACATCCATGGAGTTACCCTTTGGGTTTCTCTTCTCTTTTTTTTTTACATTCCTCTTAGTTGTGTAGGTTCTTGTTATCGCCATTTTAGTTACTTTGTTTGTAAGTTTGCTGACTTTTTATTCAGTTCTCCATAGACAACACCAAATATAAAAAAAATTTAGTTCTCAAATTTTGTGTAATAACATGTCTTTCTCGACCACTAGAGCTAATTAAACCTGAAATCAAAATAAACGATTAAAGAAAAAGCTAATTTTTTTATGAAAACCATCTTATACTTAAGATTTTTCTTTTAAGTAGAGAAAAACTAAAGAAAATATAAAAAATTTGGCAGCAATTAGGTCTTGAAGGAACTAGTTACCATTTACCTAGATTTCTCATCTTTTATTACCTCAATCTATAGCCCTTATACATGTGTTATAAATTTATTATTTCTCTTTATAAATTAAGAGATTATACGCCAGTTTCATAGGATGTAATTGTAGCATTGATGATCTTTATTTATCAGTATATTTTGGATATCTCATTTGAACTCTTCAAAAGAGTCAAAATAATTATCGTAGAATAGCCTCGAAGGCTCATCCATAGCTAAATTTATTTGTAGCTATTAACCGATATCTTTCAATGATGTATAAGGTAGTTAGAAACCCTTGACCCCCTGAGGTTCTAAATAACCTCATATTTTCACGAGAAAGCTGATGTAGTAATTAACATTATGGGTCTCGGGGTTTATAATGATATGGTAGTGATGTAAGAAGTCCTAAACTTTTGGGGTCTTATATACTTGGTTCTAAATTAACACAAGGAGTCTTAGGTCCACATATCAATCCTGGAACCCATTATAATGTGGCCAACCTCCAAGACACTCATCGACCCCTCTAAATATGAAACCTTGATGGGTTTTGGGTTATCGCTTGAGAATTGGATCTTTATTAGGCTTTGGCCCTATGTAATTTGGAAATTTCTCCAACATCATATATTTTAGGAAAATTTTGGATCGTGAACTCTTCATATAAAGAGTTAGTTATTAACGTATGCTTGACTTAACAAATTAGTAATTTATATTTTATCAAAATACAAATATTCTGAAGAAGTAAGAACATATTTTAACACAAAATTTGTAAGTGTTATAGACCAAACAAGTTTTTGATACCACTTTGTAGAAACACTTAACAAGATTTAACAACCTTGTTATATGTGTTGAAGTTATCTTTAATCACAAGTAAGATAAATTGATGACAAATTAAAATCAAATACTTATAAAATTAAACCAATCAACCCAAATTTAATCTCACATCAATAACACCAATAACTTAAAAAAAACTATCAAAAATACGAAATAATATCAAAGTAATCACAAGATACAAAGTTTCAATAAAGAAAATTTCATTACTCAAAGAATTTTATATTCACAAGTATAAGAATAATTTTATCTATTATTCTTACACTCTTTGCGGCCTCTTTTGTGTGTCTCAGATATATCTCAAACCTAAGAAAATATCCTATATTTATAGACAAGTAAGACTTCTTTTATTAAAAAATCTAAAGTTTACAAGTAGTCATATCTCTCCTAAAACCTTTAGGAAATCTAAAGATTACAAGTAATCCAACTTTTGCGAGGTTTTTTTTGTTTTAGATTTGTTCAGATGAATATCATCTTTTATTTAAACAAATTTTCAATAAAACGTGAATCATTTTTAGTAATCTATACCTTGATTCAATTTTTAAGCTTGAATCTCTTTCTTTTTTCTATACTAGCATCTTAATCATGCCATATTGTATATCATGTTAGTGTAGTATGCTCTAAAAATCATTTGTATTATCAGTTTTAAGATATTTTGTATTATATTATTGTGTACATATATATATATATATTGTATATATATATATATATATATATATGCTGCTTTCTCTTTCTAATTATATAATGAATAGAGTATGTATAGATAATTTGTAATATCAATTGGACATCGATATTGTATAGTAGGTACATTGTATGTCTCCGATGAATATCATGAGATAATATTAGTACGATGACAATGAATGTCATATCAATAAAGAATTAATATGGATTAATAGTTAAAAAACTATTTTCTGAATGTGACCAAAGAAATAATCAACCACATAGATTTTATATAATCAATGATTCATCATTTTATTATATTAGTGTGTAAAGTACTTCTTTGACCTAAGATATCATAACCGTTATCTAATATAGATGCACATAGTTCATATGGTATATAAGTACAAGACTAATTATGTCTTATACAAAAAATTTGTTTGATCATGTGTTGTTCATATTAGGATACAAATGACTATTAAGATAGGATCCATCAATTCAACACACAGGATATTGAGTTTTATTGACTCGATTTAGATTTGAGTTCTTAGTAGATGGTTGAAACCCAAAACCTTTAGCTAAAAAATATTGAAAATACGTAATAATTAATAGTCTATAGAGGTACTAAGTTTATGATTTTTAACATTCTATGAGCTCTAAATTAGTCAGGGTTAGATGATGAAGGGACATTACTTATATGATATGTACAATCAAGAATAAGATCGTTTGATAAAAATTTTCTTCATTATGATTTAAGAATTATAGTATATTACTAGATGTTAACCATAGTTATTAAACATTCGAAGAGTTCGAAATAGGGTCGATGAGATTGATTTCGGTTTATGGCTAACACTACAGTGAATCAGAGAGATGACAATCAAAAATTTTATTCTATTCTTATTAATTGAGAGAGAATAAATATTATCCATAAGAGAATTAGGACCTCAACGATAATATTTGATCGAAAATATAAAAAATTCATACGTTAAATAGTTTAACGAAATAAAGAGCTTATTAAATTGACCTGAATATAATTTAATATAAGTTATATTATTATATTAATATTAAAAAATATAAATGGATAAAATAAAACTGGTCAAAGTTGGTTTGAATAGTTTTAGGACAAGTTTGATATTAAAGAGTTTGATGTAGACAAACTTGTCATTTATACTTTACTAGTACAAAGCTTGTTAGATAAACTTTAAGACATGTTTGACATTGATTAAAATGACAGTGACATTTAAGTAAATGTTGAAATACTATATAAAGAGATTAATTTCCATTTAATTATGAATTAACTAATTTTTTTAAAAAAGTTTGAAAATTGAAAGCATAAGCTCTTTCTCTCTCTTTTTTTCTCTCTCTCTACCATTCAGCCAAGCAATGAAATGGATTTGAGGGTTATGATTTTTAGAGCTTTCATACTTTTGGAATCGTTCTCCATCAATTTAAGCTAAAGGTTAGCTCTGATTCAAGATTAAATTTATTAATTAAATGATTTGAACCTTAATATATGTCTAATTTGATTAAACGCTAAATTAGTATTAAAGCATGATCATAACCTTACATATCAACCACATTCAAAATCTTTATCTTCCTATAATGGCTTTTCTCCATCTAATTCTTCACTTATTAGATAAGAAGTTGACCAATCCATATAAGTGAATGGATTTCTTTGTTGATACAAGCTTATTACTCTTGATTAGATATCTCCTATAGGCTCTCGAACTCTTTATTACTTTTTTTTCTATGTACTTACTTTTTTGGGCCTTTTCTTAACAAGTATTTACAATTATAGTTTTGTAATCATGCATCATAGGTGATTCTCTTGATATTGTAACCCTTTGTCTTACTAACTTATCATGTGAAGTCTCATTAGGAGATTTACTTCTTTCCTAAGAATCTTTTTCTCTCTTATACTCTATAGCTTTTTTTACTCTTGGTGATTATGTTTTTTCAGGATCAAACTCCACCTCAAGCCCAGAACTATCATATTTTCCCAAAGGACTCTCAGTGCTACCATCATTTTCTTCAATAAAATCATCCTTTGCACCACTAGGTAACATGTCTCCAAGTAATGTATATAAGCTATAAGTCTTTTTAACCGCTATTAGCACCTTAGACCCATACATCACCTTCAGCAACCCAAATTTACAAACAAAGATACGTGCTAGATCATTCAATATTCCTAGGAAGATTAGGTTCATTCTAGACTTAAGTATATATTGGATTTATTGTAGCTCAATCAATATACTCGTGCTTGTCTCTATCCTTACTGACCCTATGCCTTCACTCTATAAGCCATATTGTTTCCAATAATAACCTCTCCACCTTTTTCTCTTCTCAAGGTATAAAACAGCTCTTTTCTCGAACATATGCAGTGTGAACAACCCAAATCTAAAATTCACTCCTTAGCTATTATTTTATCAGAAACTACCAACACAATCTCTTCACTATCGCTTCTTTTCTTAGCAATGACACTTTGTCCACCCTTTCTTAGCTTCTTTATCGTCCTTTTAGGGCAATTCTTCCTAAAGTGTCCATTCTTGTGATAATGAAAGCACTTTAATATCCTCCTTTTGGATCTATAGGGTTTCTTATATTCCATTTTCACTGTTCCTTCTCTTACATTCAGTGCCTTACTAGAACTGCCTTATTTTAATTGATTTCTTTATTCAATTTCTTAAAGTTTAGTGCATTCTTCACATTTTCTATAAAGAATGTGGTCCTACCATAAATTAACATATTTAGAAATACTCGTATAATGGTGGCAATGAGGTCAGCACCATCAAAACTTGATCTTCATCCTTAATCTTCATGTCTATCATCTCTAGGTTCAATATTAGCTTATTAAACCTATTTAAATGTGACTCCATCGACCCACCTTCTTCAAAATAAAAGGCATGCAATATCTTCTTTAGGTAGAGCTTTCTTGTTGTGAATTTTATGTGGTATCTCTCTTCCAATTTCATCAAAATATCATTTACCATTCTCCCCTTTGATATCTCTATCAATACATTATCCTTTAAAGATATTATAATGATACTCTTCATTTTTTTTAATTTTCTTGATTTTTTCTTAGGAATTCCTTGAAATCTGTTTTCTTCAAATGCTATCTCCAATCTTTTATAATCTAATAGCACTTGCGTTTTTAATTTCTACAAGTCGAAATCTTCCCCAATAGAAAAGTTTTCATTGGCGAATTTTCCATTCATCATTCCTTTTTTTATTATCCTCCTTAATCAGACTCTAACATTACTTGTTATACCCCAAACAAGTTTTTGATACAAACTTGCTAATACACTCTATAAAATTTGACAAGAAGGTCTTGTTTTCAATGTCATTTATTATTTTATTATTTAATTTAATATTAACAAAAATAATTTACTCCCTTAAATTTTTGGTTGTTATTAATAAATTATATAATAAACTTTTGTGATCAATAAAAAATTTTTAGTTAATTTTTCTTTTTCTTTTTTTAATTTAGCCTTGTGATTGATCCTTTATTTTTTCTCATATATTCGGTAGCCAAGGAGAGAAGAATCTTCCTACTAGAACATCTAGACGTTTTAGAGAGTTCTGTATTTTCTAATGACAATTATTGATAACAACCCTTTAGAGTGACATTGATAAATTGATATATACAAATTATTTCTAAGATTAACCCATGTCAGATATAGGGGTGTGTGCATCCATCTCATGATTAACGAATATCAAGATAAAAAATTACAAATTTAATACATTGATTATATAATTATTTACATTAAAAGTTAGACAAAATTTTATCTTTGAGCATTGTTCGGCTCAAATTTTGATAAATTGTAAACGTATGAAAGATATAAAAATTATTTATTTGTGTAATCTAAAATATTTTACAGAAATCTTTTGTAGTTGTCGATTCAGTCAAAATCTGGTATATTTCATATATCTCTCATTATAATATTGTGAGTATATATAATTACTGTACTAAATATGGAATGCAAAAATTTAAGAGAGAAAATCTCTCAACCAGAAAAGTAAATCTCTAATCTAGGAAATATATTTATAATCAATCTATATATGGACGAACACCAACTTGAAAATAAAATTAAAAACTTTAACACTCCCCCTCAAGTTAGTTCAAAAATATCGTTCATTCCTAATTTATTGAGACCATCATGAAATGCCTTACTTAACACAGGCTTAGTTAGTAGATCAGCAAGTTGTTCTTGAGATGAGACATGAGGTGTTTCAATGATCTTTGCTTCTAGTTTCTCTTTGATGAAATGCCTATTAACTTTCACATGCTTGGTTCGATCATGTTGAATTTGGTTGTGGGCAATATCACAAGCTGCTTTGTTATCACAATACAGCTTCATCGGGTTGTCATGCTTAATATTCAAGTCTTTTAATAACTTGGGGATCCATAATAATTCACATATTGCTTTAGTCATTCCTCTGAATTTAGATTCAACACTAGATAAAGCAACTACAACTTTCTTCTTGTTTCGCCAAGTTACTAAGTTTCCTCCTACAAAGGTGAAATATGCTGCTGTAGATCTCTTATCTACCATTGATCCAGCCCAATTTGCATCAGTATATCCTTCAACCTCCAGTTTATTACCCCTTTTAAATATAATCCCTTTTCCTGAAGATGACTTCAAGTATCACAAAATTCGGGTAACTGCATTCATATGTTCTTCACTAGGAGAGTGCATAAGTTGACTAACGACACTTAGTGCATATGCTAAGTCAGGCCGAGTATGTGTAAGATACATCAATCTCCCAACTAATCTTTAATACCTTCCTTTGTCTATTAGAACTTGATCCAAAGATATATTCAGCTTCAAATTTTCTTCCATAAGAGTGTTAACTAGGATACATGCCACCATACTAGTCTCATTTAGTAAATCTAAGGCATATTTTCGTTGAGATAGAAAAATACCTTCCTTTGATCTTGATACTTCAATACCAAGAAAGTATTTCAAAGGACCAAAGTCCTTCGTTTCAAACTCTCTGGCTAGGTGGTTTTGCAATGCACTCCTTTCTTCTGAGTAATTTCTTGTTTCTACCATATCATCAACATACACAATAAGACAAGTAATCAATCCTTTGTTATTCTTCACAAAAAAAGTATGATTTGAGTTACTCTAATTGTATCCAAAGTCTTTCATTGATTTCATAAACCTTCTAAACCACGCCCTTGGAGATTGCTTCAAACCATATAGGGCCTTTTTTAATCTGCACACATGTTTTCTACCTTTCAATTGCATATTACATCCGGGTGATAACTCTATATATACTGCTTCTTGAAGGTCTCCATGCAAAAAATCATTTTTCATATCGAACTGGTGCAATGGCCAGTCAAGATTCACTGCTAAGGATATAAGGATACGGACAGTATTAATTTTTGCTACTGGTGCAAATGTCTCTATGTAATCAATTTCATAAGTTTGAATGTACCATTTTGCGACTAGTCTAGCTTTAAATCTTTCAATGGTCCCATCTGTTTTATATTTGACTGTGAATACCCATCTACACCCAACAAGTTTCTTTCCTTTAGATAGTTCAACAACTTCCCAAGTTGAGTTCTTTTGAAGTGATTTCATTTCCTCATTCATAGTTTCTTTCCACCTGGGATCTCTTAAAGCTTCCTGCATCTTAGTAGGACTAGATACAATAGATAATTGATTCACAATTGATGTATTCTCCTTTGAAAGTCTATGGTAGGATACATAGTTGCTCATGGGATACTTAGGATTAGAACTCAGAACAGGTTCATAGTTAGCTCTAGGTATACCTTTAGTGATTCGAGTAGGAAGGATTTTTTTAGGAATTTGAGAGTCAGAATGTACTTGGGTTTCAGGAAAGGAGCTTTCCTCATAAAATGATTAGTTAGATGATGGTACTTGTAGAGTTGCTTCCATTTGATTTTGATTATTTCCTTCATTCAAGCTAATTTCTGGATGATCAAAAATAAGTTGTTCACACAGCTCTATTGTCTCTTTTAGACACTCACCACTTTTATCCTAAAATCCATCACTTATATCTGAATAGTCTAAAGGAGGATTTAGATTCAGGGTCTGCAATTCATTTTATCTCTTCCCCTAAATTGAAGACTCAGGACTAGTATAGTACATGTCATTTTTATGAAAGATAACATTAAGAGTGATATAAATTTTTTGTGATGGAGGGTGATAACAACGGTAACCTTTCTGAAGTGATGCATACCCAACAAAGACACACCGTAGGGCTCGTGGTTCTATCATATCTTGTAATGGCTTAGGAAGATGCACAAATGCCACACACCCAAAAATTCTAGGTGATAAATTTAGAGTAGTCGGGACACTTACAGTAGAATGGAGAACTTCATAGGGGGTCTGAAAGTCTACATTGCTGGAGGGCATACGATTGATGAGGTAAGCTGCATTATTAAGTGTTTCACCCCAATAACTAGTGGGCATGTGAGCTCCAAATAAAGATGCTTGAACAACTTCAAATAAGTGACAATTCTTACATTCTGTAATCCCATTTTACTGAGGTGAATAAGGACAGGTCGTTTGGTGAGATATGCCATATTCTTGTAAGCACTTCTTCAGTTCTTGATTAACAAATTCTTCACCATTATCAATGCGAAGAACTTGTATGTGAGATTGGTTTTGAGTGGCAATCATTTTATAAAATTTCTGGAATAAAAAACTAACTTCATTCTTTGATTTCATCAAGTAAATCCAAGTCATACGAGTATAATCATCAATAAATGAGACAAACCAACGAAAACCATTCAAGGAAGAGTTTTTTGTCGGGTCCCATACATCAGAGTGAATCAATATAAAAAGCACTAGACTTTTATTCATGCTTATTGAAAAAGAAACACGATGACTTTTTGCAAATGCACAAATATCACATTTGAAATCTGTAATATTTAATTGAGAAAATACCTTTGGGAACAATTTCTTTAAATATCCAAAAGATGTATAACCCAAGCGCCTGTATTGCAATCAGATTTAAGAGGATTTATTAATCTGATTTGTTAAAACGGCATTGTTGATTTGATTTGCTGAAAGAGCTTGAGCCAACTGATGTGAACTGGTAAGTTTCAAATCCAAAAAATGTAGTTTCCCTCTTCTAATACCATAACCAATTGTCTTCTGAGTTCGAATGTCCTTAAAAACACAATGGTTAAGCCAGAAAATCATAACACATTTTAATGTATATGTTATTTGGGCAACAGATAATAAGTTATGGTTGAGGGAAGGTACAACTAAAATAGAGTCAAGATTCAAATTATATGAAAGAGGAATTGAACACTCTCCAATTACAGGTGAGGGGTGTCATTGGCATTAAAGAGTACATGTGTTTTGAACTATTTCATTGACTGAACATATTGACTATCAAAGATCATATGGTCCGTTGCACCGGAATCAATTATCCATGTACTAATACTACTATATGATGCAGATGTATGGAAGACCTTACCAATGTTACCTGAAGTTGCAATCAAAGAGGAAGCTTCTACACCATTAGTGGAAGGTTTGGTTTCAGTAACAGAGGCTTAGTGGTTTGGCTTTGAATTACGTTTGCGTGGTGCCTTTGCTAGATCTTACAAATCTGGGTAGCCAATTAAGTCATAACATCGTTCCTTTGTATAGCCTTTCTCACCACAATGAGTGCACAAATGTTTAGGTTTGGTATCACATATCTCATAGCTGCTCTTCTAGGATCTTTTTTTGCCAGATTTTACCTTTAGAGTGGGTTGTCGAGACTGGATTTTATCACGTCGAACCATTAGAGCAGAAAATTCAGGATTTTCAGGTTGATTATTCAAGGTAACTCGGCGTACAGCATCTCGACGGACATAGGCATAGATGTCATCAAGATCCATTGAGAGATCCTTTCGAAGAACTTCTCCTCTGACTTGTTCGAATTCAGCATCTAGGCCACTAAGAAAAATGTGCACTCTTAATCGTGTAACAGATTTCTTATTGGTGACAATATCATCAGGATCCTTCATGACAATCTTATCATGATTGTCTAATTCTTGGAAAATTTCGACCAGTTCAGCGTAATAAGTGGATAAAGATCGACTAGCTTGTTTCATAATGAAAGCTAACTGATTTAGTGCAAAAATTTGTGTCTCATTTGATCCATTATAGAATGCTTTAGCAACAGCACTCCAGATTTCTCTTGTAGTATGTAATCGCAGATACCGTTTCATTATTTCTGGTGACATGGAGGTCAGCAACCATCCCTTGACCTTTTGATTCTCTGCATACCACTTTGCATAGGTAGCATTAGTTTCCTTTGGTGGATCAGTTTTGCCTATAATATACTCAAGTTTTCCACGTCCTACGATTTGCATCTCTAATATTTGAGACCATATATCATAGTTAACTTCGGTAACAATAACTTCCGCATGAAAGCTAGAATTTTCAGATTGAATATGGATTATGGGGGTTGATTCAAGAGTAGAGGATTTGAGAGTCGTGGCTCTAATACCAAGTAAAAATTTGGTATATTTCATATATCTCTCGTTACAATATTGTGAGTATATATAATTACTATATTAAACATGGAATACAAAAATTTAGGAGAACAAATCTCTCAAGTAGAAAAATAAATCTCTAGTCTAAAAAATATATTTACAATTAATCTATATATAGACGGATATTAACTTAGAAATAAAATTAAAAACTTTAACATATTTTAGCAGAGAATGGCTATGATATACGGATTGCTAGCTCTCGTGGGACTAAGTACAGCCTTGGACATACATCGGTTAGTCCTAGTGATCAGGTTCTGTCCATAATTGTTTCATTTTTAATGTTATTATCGTATGTTTTCTGACAATTAAATATTTTTTAACAAGAATTTTTGTCTTCATTTAACTTTGGAGGCTTACTGGAAATGGGCTTGGGATGAATTGGTAGCTCATGGTCTTAATGCTTCGGTCAAATTTGTGCAGGATCAGACAGGGCAGAAACTACAGTATGTTGGCCATTATCTTCATTCTTTTTGCTTTGGCTATCGTTTTGGAAACTAATTTGATTTATTTACTTAGTGTTTCATTAGGATTTTGATACACCGATGATAACTGATTAATGGTAACTCTGAAATTGCTTCATATAGGGAGCTCTGATTGCTTTTGCGGCGTTTTCACAAGAGAAACTGTTAAATATGACAAGATCAGCTGCTTTGCTCAGTCCAATCGCTCATCTGGGTCAGATGCCATCACCGCTTGGAACAAGTGCTTCTGATCTGATTCCTTTTTAGCCGAAGTAAGCCTCGGATATTGATCTCCACTGTTCAAAATTTGAACGAAATTAGCTGAGAATAGTCTCTACATTTTCTTTCTTTTCCCCATTTCGTTTGACTGGACCTCTACTGGTTGGGTCTTCATGAATTTGCACCAAGAGAGTGAGAAAGAAAACTCAGCAATTTTGTTTAGTTACTCAACATTGACGTGCACTCACAACCGTATATTCCAATTTTCATTTAACCGGGTTTGAACTTTACGAGGGAGCAGAGATGCTGCAGTCAAACTTATGGAAGATATCCGCAAATTCCAGGCAACAACTGCTCTAACTTAATGAATGCTTTTAACAGCTATTCTCACTGTAATCACATCATGACATGAAAAGCTTTAACTCAACTATTGACAATGTTGTTTCTGTTTCCAGGCCAGAATTGCTGCCTAAATTCATCAAGCACAAATGTTTTTCTTGAACACGAACCGCAGTCTGCTGCAACAAAGAACATGACTCTCTCACAATAGGGGTCCCTAATCGATAAATGAATAACTAATCTAAATTAATAATCCTTTATAACGGTAATTTCATTACTTTTTGAACAATAACTGAAAAGAAATAATAACAATGTACGATTACGGCAATGAAAGTGACAACATGAATCACTTGCTTTCTTATGTGAAAGATGTGAAAGTTTTGCCAAGCGACCCCAAAGATCACGAAAGCAACAAATTGGTTGTACAATACATAAAGGACTATGCTCATGCAGATTTCGTTTTTGATATGAATGCTAATCAAGTTGTATATTATCCTGCAATGGAATTTTTCAGGCTTCACTGAGATTTGAGAGCTCTAATTTCGAGCTATATAGTACTTGCTAAAGAGAATTGTATTGTTTACCACAAACTTAGTTACATTTTAGTTTGTTAAAGTATAAATTGTTAGATCTATTCTATTTTAGTACAAATAATTACATACAATTAAAAATTATATATAAATCATTAAATAATTGTTTATGAATTGAAAATAAAAAAAAAAATCTTAAAAGAATAATAAAATAGGTTTTTGAACTTTAATATCTTCTATCATCAATTTTGAAATTGTCTATAATTAAATATTTTTAAGCCTAAATTCTTCATCATACTAATTTGTTTTATAATAGGGTATGATAAAATGATGACCTGAAAATGATTTAAGGACCATAATCTTAATAATATTGTTTATATATTCGGTTAATTAGACACTCGACTGGATGATCGTGGTGATAAGGTTTGGGATATTGTGATTAGTGTTCTGAGTTCGAATCACCATGATGTCAATCCCGACTGACACGCCAAGATAGAGGTTTCGATTTATTCCTGTGCTTGATATCACTACAGGTGATCCCTGCACACGCGTTTAATGGTTAAGGATATGGACTCCACAGGAGTGGGTGCCTATCCTCGTATGTGACTAGACGCCGTAGTGATGGCTGAGTATGGAGGGTTCCAGGTTACAAAATATATATATATATATGGTCAATTAGGCTCTTATAAACCATAATTAGTTTCTATTGAACTTGTACACATCAACAACCCATGCCTAATAGATATCTTTAGAGTTCATTTAAGTTCACTTAATAATTCTATTTAATTAGATAACATATAATATAATTATTGTTTAATATGTGAACTCATATGTAGAAAATTAAAACCAATAATCTCCTATCTGGGCTATATAGTATGCTTTAAAATAATTATATTATCATATGTGTACACCAAAATAGCTATCTTTTCTTGAAATATCTCCTTAGCTATAATTTGGTCTGTCTATTATATTAGCATAAGATCAAAGCAACCTTTATTACATAAATTTGTAACTCAGATTCATTAGTGATCGTCGTACCAATATATTCAATGACATTTATTAAGTATGGATGTGTAACATGAAAATTATATGTAACGTGATTTTAATATATATATTTTTAACTGGTCTTGCTTTATTCTTTAATAAGATCATATTGTACTATAATATGTAAAATATTTTTAGAGTATGAAATAAATCATATACTTTATTTTGTAGAAAATAAATATAAAGTGTGTCTAAAATCATAGAACATCAAAATACAACTCCTATTAAAACTACACATCATCAAACAATTTAACACTCATATAAGCAGTATGCTCATGAAATACCTTGGGTGATAAACCCTTAATGAGCATATCCACAACCATGGAGTTTGTATCGGTATGTTCTATGCTCATTTGACAACTTTAAGCTCTCTCTTTAATAACAAAAAACTTGATGTTTATGTATTTTGACTTCGAAAAGTTCCTATTATTGTTAGAATGCAGTACAACCAATTTATTATCATAAAATATCTTTAATGGCCTTCTAATGTCATTCACAATTCGCAATGTCAGTAATAATTACTTGATCATTATCAATCGCAATTGTAAAAAAAGAATTGTATTCTTCTTAAAAAGCAATGTCTCTTATGTTATCTTTCTCTCTAAACTTAACATCTTCGAAGAATATAGTATTTTTCATCTTGAAAAATGAATAAGTTGTGGGATTATAAAACTTATAACCCCTTAATCATTCAGAGTATCCAACGAAGTAGTAGCTAATAGTTCTTGAATCCAATTTCTTTTCATTTGGCCTGTATGACCTTTCCTTACTTAAACAATCCTAAATGTGTAAGTGTTTAATGCTAGGCTTCTTTTATGTCCAGAGTTCATATAGGATTTAGCTACTACTTTACTTGGAACTCTATTAAGGATATAAGGTAGTACTTCTCCTCAAAGGGATTTTGATAAGGTAGAGTGATTAATCATACTCCTCACGATATACTTAAATGTTTTATTATGTTTCTCAATAACACCATTCATGCTAAGTTTGTTTGGCATTATATATTGTAGAACAATACTGCGTTCCTCTAAGAACTTAGTAAAAAGCCTTAGACATTATTCACCTGATTCGCTATATCTATCATAGTACTTATCACTACAATTAGATTTACTGGATTTAATCTTTTTGCCAAGTTAGTTCTCAACTTTAGCTTTGAAAGTCTTAAAAATATCCAGTGATTAAAACTTCTTGTGAATCAAATATAAATAGCCATAATAGGAATAGTCAACTATAAATGTAATAAAATACCATTGACCATTCTAGGAAATCATAGGGACTGGTTTGCAAATATCAGTATGAATTAGTTCTAAGACGTCCGATCTTTCATTGATATCTAATTTTTTATATTTATTTGTTTTTCTTTAATGCACCCAATACAAACTTGAAAGTATGTTAAATTAAGGGGATTAAGAATCATATTAGACATAAGTCTCTCTATTCTTTGTTTAAAGATGTGACTTAAATACTTGTATAAGAACGGAATCCTCATTAGTTAATTTTCATTTTGTATCACAAGAACTAGTATGCAAGATTTCATTATATGAAACAAATTTGTCCAATAAATATAGATTGTCATTCATAGATAAAGAACCAATACTAATAAGATTTGCATATTAAAAAAGATTAAATTTATTATTTTTAAATAAATAAGAGTAACTAGATTTGTCTGAACCGAAAATAGAAACCAAATTCCATCTAAACGATGGTAGAACAAAAGTCTCTTTCAAATTTAAATAAGAACTAGTTTTTCACAACAATCTAAATGTCCTTATAACATGAACTACAACTGATTTGTCATTATCCATAAAGATATATCTTTTAGTATCATTTGACTGTCGGCTCATCAGACAATCCTACATGGACACACTTATATCAATAGTAGCATTAGAATCTATTCACCAAGTGTATTTGGGTACAAAAGTCAAATTAACTTCAGAAAAAATCAAAGTGAGAGACTTGCTTTTCTTAACACACCAAACGATGTACTTGGGATATTATTTTTTCATACATCCATCTTTTTTATAAAAGTAACAGGTAAGTTTTGAATTCTATTTCTTTTGCCCTTTCTTTTGTAATGTCTCAACCACAACTTCCTTTTCTCTTTTCTTCTTTTTATCCTTAGAGGATGTTACCAAGTGAGCACTTTTTGGTTGGTCTACCCTTAATCTTTTCTTTTTTTGCACACAATAAGAAATAAGTTCATTTAAAGGCTATGTTTCCTTTTGAGTGTTATAACTTTCCTTGAATTGGTTATATTGTGCAAGAAAAGAAATGAGAACTAAATGCATGATAAGTCCTCAGACAGCTCTAATTTTAGTGTCTTTAATTTTGAAGTAATGTGAGACATCTTCATGATGTACTCTCTTATATTGCTCCTTCCTTTATACTTCATTGAAATAAATTTAAATAATAGTGTACTTGTTTTAGCCTTTATACTCTTAGTAAAGCGTTTTTCTAGTTCCTCAAGGAACTTTTTCACATATCCTTATTGGACAAAGTACCCTTGAAAGTTTCTAGAATTGTACGTTTCATAATCATGAGACTCATGCAATTAGAACAATCTTATCTCTCAAAGTCCCTCTTATCTTTAATGGAACTCTTATCTATGAGAGTAGGAGGTTATTCTATCTATAACGTAAGGTTAAGATCTATGCAACTGAGAATAATCATAATATTCTCTTTTCAATTCTTGAAATTTGTGCCATTTAGTATTAGGAATTGAATTGATATTTATAGATATTAAAGAAGCAGAAACATTGATTGAACTGAGAATAAAGCAATAAATATTAAGTTCTTAATAATTTTATCTATAACAAAACATAATAAATAAATTCAAATGATGGTGTGTCCCATAATAAGATATTTAGCACAACATTAGTATTTAGTCTTTGGATAAAAATATCAACTGTAAGTGGTACTCTCAGTGTAATAATTAAATATTAACAATAAATCCTATCAAACAATAAACCTTTTTTTGAACCAATTCATTATTTATATGAAATACTTAATAATTATCACATATTTATTATCACATGTGTGTATAGAATTCAACTAAATATTGATCTTTCTTTGGGTCGGTTAATATTCGTATGAATTACATACACACAACCATCTTAATATTTCAAAAATAAATTGACTTATATAAGAAAGGCTACTTTAGTAGTATATTATTTGAATCAATTTATTTTAGAAATAGCCTTAATACTTGAATAAGGCAATCAGGATTCTTTGACTGGTGATGCCGTGGCTAGCAAATCTATAGCGCTGGGTTAGATGCTTGGCTCCAGTCTTTAGAGATTTGTGAATGAGATGGGTTCTTTCTAAAGCGCTAATGAGCAAGAAAAGGCCCCCATCTATAGTAAAGCTAAGGCGCCCCTTATTTAGAACTCAAGTTTCGCGCTAGGTGCTCCC
This sequence comes from Trichilia minutiflora, assembly GCA_035590515.1. Taxonomy (NCBI): domain Eukaryota; kingdom Viridiplantae; phylum Streptophyta; class Magnoliopsida; order Sapindales; family Meliaceae; genus Trichilia; species Trichilia minutiflora. The sequence goes on from JAVXUL010113680.1 coordinate 19,915, forward strand.
TTTACTAGTAAAGAGTGTTATAAGTCTTATATCATTTAATATAATAGATGGTACTATATCACTCTATTATAATGTGACACGTATGATAAACTTGAAAGGAGTGTTACGTGTAATAGAGTTGCCTAATCACCCCTAACCTGTATGAGTATTCATCTTATGCATGTGTGTAAGTGTAAAAAAATATAAATTTCGAAACTAAATTATATGAAAATTTGTTATTTGGACTTAAGCAATATTTTATACATAAAGAACTCAAATGAAATTTGTCATATAAGAACTTAAATAAAATTTGACATATGAGAAATGAAATAAAATTTGCTATACAAATATTGAAACGGAATTTATCATACAAGGATTTAAATAAAATTATCAAATTCAACAGATTTAGGGTTTTAACATTTTTTTTTATTTAGCCGTCATTTTTAAGAGATCCATATATAAAAGTCTAAATCAACCATTAATTTCATAAATATATGCATTTTACAACCCAAGATTTACCTTTATAAACCTACAAATATGTCACAAATCAATTAAAATACATAAAATTTAATGATTCATGATAATATGTTTAAAAAATATATTTACCTTAGATAATCCTTATGGTAGAAATTAATTTAAAATGATATCTAATAATTTAAACACGTGGGTTTTGATACCACTTGTTAGATCTGTTAAATCTTAATATAAATAATTGCATATAATAAAGGATTACATGTAAATCGTTAGATAATCGTTTATGAATTAGAAATAAAAAAATACTTACAATAATCCATACTTAATAAAATAGGTTTTTATACTTTAATATATTTCAATCATTAACTCTAAAATTACCTAGGATTAAATACTTCTAAATTTGAATTTGTCGTCGTACTAATTTACTTTGTAATGAAGTAAGATAAAATGATAATCTGAAACTAACTTAAAAACTACAATCTCAATAATATTCTTTATATACTAAATCAATTAGATTTTCATAAATCTTAATTAGCCTATATTGAACTTCTACACATTAACAATTTATACTCAATAGATGTCTCTAAAATTCATATTAGATTACTTAATAATTCTATTTAATTAGATAACATTTAATTTAGTTGTTATTTAATATATTAACATACACATAAAAAATTAAAACCAACAGAAGAATCAGCTATGGAAATGAAATGGTAAGAAACATATAAGCATCTCGTGCTCTGGAGTCTGCTCGTGCTCTGTTTTAACATACGAGTTACCTCACAGATAGGCACGATCATTGGAGGGAAAATGCCAAATCTTCGTTACTGCAATTGCTTAAAACACAATAGTGACAATAAAAACTACTAACATATAGCAAGCTGGTCCAGTGGTTGACGTGGGGTTTGGCTTTGTCGACTCCTTTTACCTAAATTGTTTTTTCAAACAAAAGTATTTGTATATTATATAAATTTCTTTCTCTCTATCTTACAAATATAAATAAGAGTCCTTGGTATTGAAACGAGCATTAAAAGCAATTAAAATGCTTGTAACTTATGACATAAATAATAGAATAAATGGTGTCATTCAAGAATAATAATTTATAAAGTATAACTCCTAAAATTAATTAAAGGTTTTAAATAAAATTTTCTCCAAAGTTCTTTTTAGAGTATAAAAATGAAGAAAGATTGTAATTTGCAGGTTGTAGCAGTATTTGATAACTGAATTTGAAAAATGGTGAACACAACTCTGTTTCTAGTGACTTTATTCTGTGTATCAGCAGCTACTGCTTCAAGGACTAAGCCAAGCTCAATCAGCGACCGGGAAGCTCCAGATGATGGTATCTGCAAATCATTGGTAGAAACAAAGGGTTACCAATGCCATGAACATACGGTACTATGCATTTTCAATCTGTTTTCTTAACTATTTTGTTCAGTTTATCAAGATTTTGAGATAGGGAATACTCACACAAATGAGTAAATATCTTTGATGAGTTGTAGGTAACAACTCAAGATGGTTATATTCTTAGCATGCAGAGGATTCCGACCACGCGGTCGGGTAAGACAGCAGACAAGCCACCAGTTTTGTTGCAACATGGGTTGGTCATGGTTAGTTTTAATCCTTCTCGATTTTATAAAACGTAACAGACAGGCATTCAATCCTGGACAATCCCATTTTACAAAATTTGAACTTGATGTGGCAGGATGGTGCGACGTGGCTGTTAAATCCTCCAAATGAATCTTTGGCATTTATTTTAGCAGATAATGGCTATGATGTATGGATAGCAAACACCCGTGGGACTAGATACAGCCGCAGACACAGATCACTTGCTCCTGACGATCAGGTTCTGGATATGTATTTATATGTTCTGTTATAATCCTATATTTTCTGACACTACTTCAAAGTTTTTGACTAAGAATTTTTGACTATTTTATTTTTTTAAGGCTTACTGGGATTGGTCGTGGGATGAACTGGTCGCTAATGATCTTCCTGCTTCAGTCAAATTTGTGAAAGATCAGACAGGGAAGAAACTGCACTATGTTGGCCATTCCTTGGTGAATATATCGGCTCTGTTAGCTTTGGCCATTGTCTCGGAAATTAATTTTGTTTGCTTACTCAAGTTTTTCTTGACGATTTCTTGTAGGGAACTTTGATTGCTCTCGCTGCATTCTCGCAAGAGCAGTTGTTAAATATGATAAGATCAGCCGCTTTGCTCAGTCCAATTGCTCATCTGGGTCATATGCCATCACCGCTTTTAAGAACAGCTGTTGATGCATATTTACCAGAAGTATAACTTATATATTAGTCTTCTGTTTTAAGTTTGAATCTGTATTTCATTAAAATGATATTATCTGACAATATTCTCTACATTTTTTGCTTTCCCCATTTTGTTTAACAGGATTTATACTTGCTTGGTCTCCATAAATTTCTTGATGGATGGTGAGATAGCAACTTGGGAATTTCATTTGATGTACATAAAGAACTATATATTCCAATTTGATGTAACTGGGTTTGAACTTTATGAGAGAACAGGGAACCTGTAGCCATGCTTTTGGAAGGTATCTGCGAAGGGCCACTTATCAACTGCCCTATCTTGATAAATGCTATTACAGGTATTTTCACCAAATCTTGACGTCATCACACGAAAAACTTTGTTTTCTATTTAATCGTTGACAATGTTGTTCTGTTTCCAGGACCGAATTGCTGTCTAAACTCATCCATCATAAAAGTTTTTCTTGAAAATGAACCTCAGCCTACATCGACAAAGAACATGGTCCACCTTTCTCAAAGTATGTCTCCCTAATTGATAAGCCATGGTTAACTTAAAACTAACATGCGTTGAAGGTAATTTCATCGGCTTTTTTGACAGTGGTTAGAGAGGGAACAATTTCAATGTATGATTATGGCAATGAAGTTGAGAACATGAATCACTACAGACAGGCAACTCCTCCGGTATACAACATGAAAAAAATTCCAAATGACTTTCCCCTTTTCCTCAGCTACGGAGGAAAGGACTTGCTTTCTGACGTAAAAGATGTGAAACTATTGCTAGACGAACTCAAAGATCACAAAGGCAACAAAATGATTGTTCAATACATAGAGGACTATGCTCATGCAGATTTTGTTTTTGGCATGAATGCTAATAAAGTTGTATACGATTCTATAATAGCATTTTTCCAGCTTCACTGAGAGTTTAGAAACGATTCTATAATAGCATTTTTCCAGCTTCACTGAGACTTTAGAACTCTGTTTTTGAAGAATTTGCAAATGATCATGAAAATTCTAGCACAAAACTTCGTCATATTTTAGTTTCTTTGGTTGCGAGACAGTTGAGACATAAATACTGTGCAACGTTATGGGTAGGTTGAACATGCAACGTTATGAGTAGGTTGAACACAGAATTGCACTAGTTATATGCATAAATGATGGTGCTGATCAAATCAATTTGCAACTGATCTTTACCGGGCAAAACACTCTGGTCAAATTCATGGAGTTTTGCTACATGGATTCTCGTATTCTTCTACAATCAAGCATATAGGAAAATGAAA
>JAVXUL010113681.1:0-17790 GCA_035590515.1 Trichilia minutiflora
ACTAATAGAGGCTTAGGGAGATGGGGCCAACCTTGTCTCCTGCCGGTCATAGTCCAAGGATTTCGGGCTGTGACAATATCAATCTCAAAAGTTTTCAAATGAGCCTTAATATCCTTGTACTCATTCATACCTTTCACTATACTGAGCCTTAAGATGAAAACTTCATGATTAAAGTGCTGGCTAATACTTTATCTAAAGACATAAATTGCTTATTTATAGCCTTTAGTAATACCCTAACATTTTTATACTGATTGACTGAATCAGGAATACTATAAGAAATCTTAATCTTTATAAACATTACACCTAAGGCGATTAATTGCTCCCATTATTTATAAAGAGTGATTTCTCTTGGAGTTCTTAATGAAGTAATAAGTGATTCATTTTTTTGAATAGCATAATTTATGTCCGTACACTCAGAGTGATGGAGAATTCTTTGCTCTCAATTTTTATAGTTATCACCCCTTAGTTTGGAAATATTACATTTAATATCAGAGAAATTTGAAGATCACATAATTGTATAAAATACATGCTTATAAATTAAAAATGAGGCTACTAAATATATCACATTTTACCAATATAAATTATGTTTAAAATATGAACATAATGACATAAAACTTGCCTGTGGGCTAAAGTTTTAGTTCAGTTAAATTCATATACAACTTTATAAACTTTATAATAAAACTATCAAATTATGTTATTTCCTTAGCTCTTGTGGATAAATTAAGAAATATAATTTAATATTTTATTCTAATTAATTATACAAATATAATAAAATTTATGTGAGATAAAATCTATTATATTTATATGATTAACTATAATTAATGTCATAATATATCCTTAAAATTCTTACTATGTAATTTTATATAGTTAAAGATTCTGCGACTACTCAATAAATAAATAAAACTATATAGATCACTTGACATTAAATTTTATCAATTTATTATTAATATTCTTCATATAGATAAGTGTGAAAAAAATCACCTTAAAATTATACAAAACCCCCCAAAGAAAGACTGGTAACTCACCAAAGCACCGCTTAAATACCAATCTCCTTAGACTGAATTTTTTTAAACATAAATTTAATAATACAATATATCACTTTGAATATACCTGATAATAATAAATAAGTAAAACTATATAAATTGCATGAACTTTAAACAATTTAATGATTAATTTAAACCTAAAAATAAAAGTAAACATTCTAAAGTCCTATTTTTTCTTGGTTAACTAAATTTTAATTAGTCAAAAGGAGAGAATAAGCATCCTAAATGCCTTATCTCAATTTTGATTAATTATTTAATTAATTAAAGAAAAAGCATAGGCGTTTAAATGTTTTACCTTTAATTTTGGCTAATTATTTAGTTAACCAAATAAAGATTGTAAGCATTTCAAATACCCTAGCCCAATTTCAGTTAATTGAATAATTGTCAAAAAAACTTTAATTGATAAATCTAACTTAATGTATGCATAATACAACTAAATTTAGATATACAAATATCAAATTCATAATTTATGTATTACAACTCAATATGCATAATAAATAAATTAAATAATTAATTCAAGTATTGTAAAATAAAAATATGCAAAATAATATAAATTGAATTTATAATTCATTTATCCAAATTAATCATGCATAATTCTTTGAATTCCATAAACTTAACTCGAAAAAGCTCTAAATATCAATTTTGGAAACAAAGTGCTCATAAAATTTGATTGGCCCAACGATTAAGGAGCAAAGATTGCAAGTTAGTGCTGGGTTTGAACCCTAGTGTCCACAAAATGCCCCCAAAATATTTTTAATATTCAAAGAACATGGACGACATGTTGTCCTTGTGTAAGCTCATATGACACATCATTTAAACCAAATGAATGACATCTTCTCCAGAGGTCGTCTTCAACCTTCATTCGAGTTGACCAGACCGAATACAATTTATTATACACCCGGTTAAAAGATTGAACTATTTATTTACTTTTCGACCACTGTTTTAGATGTTTTAAAGGCCAAAATTTAATTTGCTAAAATTTTTATATTTATTATTTATAATAATTTTTAATATTTAATATAATAATTAATGATTGATTTTTATGAATTTTAATATATTAAAAATAATAATTAATCAAATATAAAAATCTTAATAAATAGTACTAAATTATTAATAGTACTCAATTAACAAAATCCTTCTTAACCAATCGTTTGTTGTAAATACTCGCACCATTCCTCGAAAATATCTATAGACTCAATCACTCACAAAAAAAAAAAAAAAAAAAAAAAGATTGTATATATAAGTTTCCGGTTATGCCCAAAAAAAAAAATTTCAATACTCTTTCACAGTTTAAATTTATATCTCAAATATGACATTTTAAATGAAGTGATATTTATTAATTGATTAATATATTTTTACTAGTTTCAAAATCATTTATTATATTATTGTATCACCGAAATAATGAAGGCCACAATATTTTGAATGTGTAGCATAATTTTTTCATGTAATCAATTTATTAGTCTTTTGTTACAGGATGGAGGTTTTGAAGCTGAATACGATTGCTGGGTTGGCAAAGCTAGTAGGTATACTAATTTGCTTGAGTGGTGCAGTGACTCTAGCATTTTACAATGGCCCGCAGCTGAGCCTTTTGTGCCATCACCAAGTTTCTGGGCACCATAGCAGCCAAGGAATTCAAGCTCGTGTTTCTTCAGGAAAAACTTGGATAAAGGGTTGCTTTATTATGCTCACTTCAAACTGTTTTTGGGGTTTATGGCTTGTATTGCAGGTATGTATGTATGTATGTATGTATCTGTATATATATATGTATATAACAACATTTTTGAAACATCGCTATGATAACACCTGCTGGGTCGAAAAAATTAATCTGTTGTTAAAATTATTACAGGTTCTAGTGCTGAAAGACTTCCCTTCAAAACTTCTGTTTACAACTCTGCAATGCTTTTTGAGCTCAATTCAATCGTTTGTAATTGCCGTTGCTGTTCAAAGAGATCCCCATGAATGGATGTTAGGCTGGAATGTAAGGCTTCTCGCTGTCGCTTACAGTGTAAGTCTCGATCTTCAAACCAAAAATGTTGAAATCAACACAAGATGAGAATTTTATTTTACATCTATGATCAAAGATGATGAACTTTAATTCACTCGCAATTGTTCTTAATAGGGAATTACGGTGACTGGTTTAACCTTCTACTTACAAGCATGGGTTATTGAAAAAAAGGGGCCAGTTTTCTTGGCCATGTCTACTCCTCTAAATTTGATCTTTACATTGATAACTAGTGTTCTTCTCTTATGCGAGATTATCACTTTAGGAAGGTAAACATAGATAATTATAACTCTCTTTAGTAAATTAATGAAGCCCACCCGCCACCCACCCACACATATATATATTTAATTGATTTAACACCTAATTCATTTCATAATTGTAGGATTTTAGGTTCGGTCTTGTTGATTGGAGGGCTTTACAGTGTTTTGTGGGGCAAGAACAAAGAGTAAAAGATGATGATTGAAAAAAGTTGCTTGCCAACAACAACTCAATCTGATCCGAAAGTATTATCAGAAGTGAATGTAGCAGTGACAACTAAGAGTCCCTCAATATTGTAGGGTTAATTTTCATTTTTGTTTTTTGGGGGATTAGCTTTTTATAGACAATGGGATATGGGCATGCAATTGCACCATTTATTCTTTATTGTGCCTCTTTATCTCTTTTATTTAAGGCAAAGGTGCAAGGGAGAATCAAAGAAGAAATGAAATTCATTAAGAAAAGGAAATGCTATAGTTAAATTATTTTATCGATTTTATTTTTTTCTAAGAAGTTAATGCTTCTTTTGATTATCCACTTTATAATTTCTAGCACAGAATGAAAGAAATTTTTGCCATTTAAATACAAAAGCTGTTAATTTCTTATTACTACATTGCATAATTCTGTAAAATTTCCACGAAATGTTAATTAAATCTTGGCATCTATGTAACACGATGATTCACGGCCAATATCCAATTTGAATTATGATTAATTCATCAATCCCTATAAAGGAAAACCTTTAGTTCATCAACAACCCTAAGTGGGAATATTTTAATACTTCTGTAACATTTTAAATTTTGTGCCAAGTACAAATTATTTTTCAATTTTAAACACTGTTAAAAAAAAAACACTAGTTATGACATTTATAATGTTAGATTGGGCCATAATCTATAATTGTCCTTATCATAAAACACTATTGAAAGTATATTCATTCAAATTTTTAACTTTAATTTCTAAAAGAAGTGTTAAATACCCCATCATCACAAACAGCTTCTATTTATTTCTCAATTTTTCATCAGATAATAATAATAATAATAATTTATTACATTAGAGTATACTAGGAAAACTGTAATAAAATTGAAGTTCCTACAAAACAGCTCCATGTAAGATTGGAATCACATAATTACCGCCATGTTAAGGAAAACATGCAACAAATGTTTTGACTTCCAATTATGTTCAGAGTCATTAAATTTGCTTTACTTTCCCTTAATTGCTTCAAAAAACAATATCCATATAAACTCAATCCCTAGCTTCCATAAAAATCGATGAAATTTCTCGTACTGTTGTTCTTCAATTACACCATAAAGGCAGTGAAAAGAAGCCATTTTTTCCATTATTATATTCTTATTTCTTTAATATTTTGCACTGTTTTTGAATAACTTCTGCTTATCCTTTGCCTTTAATTTCCTCTATTGTTCTTCTCTTCATAATTCTGTTTTGAATATACCGTCCCATTTTGGGTTTCTAAACGCTAAACTCATTTGGGTTTCTGATTTTTTTTAAACATAAAACAAAAAAAAAATTAAAATTTTATTTGTTTTCTGATAGATTGAAAATTGGGTCGTGGGAAACTAACCATGGAACTTATAGAGAAAGAGAAGCTCGTATGATAACTTATCAAAAACGAAGGAGAGGTTTCAAAAAGAAAGCCGAAGAATTCGCCACCCTTTGTTTCCGACATGCATTATCTGTAAGAAAATTAATTCATCCCAAAATCGTACATATATGAGATAGAATATAAAATTATATTATAATAAGATACGTTTGAGTCATGAATGAAGAGTTCTAGTATTAGGTCTTCCTTTCTATTATTTATGTATGTAGCATTATTTATATAAAGTTAGAGAGAAAAGCATGTTTGGGATAACTTTTTAAAGACTTAAAAACTAACTATTGTTTCTCTTAAAAAAATAGATATTTTAAAATTAAGATAAAACTTTTCTCTGAAATTGTTTGGCGTAACAACTGAAATAAGCTCTTTTTTATTAAAATTAGTATAAAAGGTATTTAATTTAGTTAAACCAAAATATTTGAAAGAGGAGTTAGGAAGGATATTTTTTTGGAAATCGATGACACCGTCGTGAGACTGGTGATTGCATGCAGGGACGTCTAAAACCCAAGACAGAAGATAGAACCAAGAATTACTATAAATTCTCTAAGTTTCTCTCTCTAGAAACTCAAACCTTCCATCATACTTTCTCTATGCATTCTTTATGCATGTTACTGGAAAATCCATTTCTTAATATCCTGCCTTGACTTATCTATTTATAATGGACGAATTAATGCAATTATTCAATGAATAATTACAACTCTTCCTAATAGATTGTCTCTGAAGGTATTCAGAGAGAGCATGTAACTACTATAATTTTGGAATCATCTAGATGTGTAGTTAACAGGTGAAAGGGTATCATTTATTGAGTATCGGGGACGCCTGATAAAACGATGATATAACTCTATCTGATATAATTATGCATATTGGTCGGATAAAAGATAGAGGACACTATAGCGAGGTTAACAAGGGTTACAAGAAATCATCTTGGATGTGAAAGTTCGTATAGAAACATCAGGATGAATTTATGTAACACCAGGCGCTTAGTGTGTGTAAGTCTCCTTAGAAATTAAGTACGAACGATATTTTCTTAATTTCGGTTGTGGCGCCATTTTACGGTTGTAAAATGTGTGTACCATAATTTTTGTGGTTTAGTTATGGTATTATAATAATGATTGATTGTGCGCACAAGATATGCAATCATCAGAAGTAAACCTTATCACTTTGATCAAGTGGGAGTTGTTGGAACCATGTGATCAAAGTGAATGGCCATATGAATAATTGCATCAATTCTTCATTGAATAATTGCATCAATTCGTCCATTATAAATAGATAAGTCAAGGTAGGATATTAAGTAATGGATTTTGCGGTAATATGCATAGAAAATGAATGAAAGAAATATGATGGAAGGCTTGAATTTCTAGAGAGAGAAACTTAGAGAATTATAGTAATTCTTGGTTTCATCTACTGCCTTAGGTTTTGAACATCTTTACATGCAACCACCAATCTCACGATAATGTCAATAAATTCTAACAAAATATTCAAATTGTGAACTACAATTACAATGAGAATAAGAAAATCCAATACCCAATTTAAAGAAGTTGAAAAAACCTAAACTGAGTTGGCCAATTTATAAAAATTTACATGACATTTATCAAATTTCAGACAACTGCATTAACTGGAGCAGTTAATTTTCTATACGTTCACTACGTTTCATTGCTGATTCGCTGCATTGCGTGTAATAAACGATGACAGAAAACAGACAATTTATTATGTTTGCATAGACAAGAATACTTTCTAATTATAGACTTAGGGTTATTAACATTAAACCCCCTTAAGTATGAGGAAAAAATATATGTCCCTCATATTTTGAGAAATAGACAGATAACCCCTTGCTACGATCTGACGTCTATCTTCTTTTTAGGTAAATGTGATAGAATCCCCTATACTTAGCATTAATAACAATTCATGTCATATTGTTATAATTACATACAACTAAACTCTAACAAATCTTTCTTTAGTTATCACAAAATATTTCTCAAAATTTTAATTATATACAAATAAATATTAATAATTCATACTTATTTTTTAAAAGAGTTTTAAAAATTAATACATACAATAATATAGAATAAATTAAGCAATTAAACAAAAATTAACATAAATCCATAAAATAAAAAATTAATTGACAATAATTTATAATTATGATACTAAATTTAAAATATAAATTTTTTATATAATAATAATAACGACCATAAACTAATAATTATAGTCGTAACCAGATGGGCCAGAGTGAGCTAAGGCCCACTGTGGATTTCAGTCTAAGGATGGCAAAGAATTGGGTTTGAAAATACCATTATACCCCATCCTTATCCACGAAAAATCATAATATCAAATTTGTTCTAAACCGATATTTTCGGAATATCAAATTCATATGGATTTTTACTTTTAATTTTATTTTTATTTACATGTATTAATATATAAATATTTTATGTTTGTTAAAATATTCATCTATCTAAAATGTTTGAGCATTAATTCAAAATAAAAATATTACAGGTAAAAAAGATCGAGTCTATGGACTCTATTTCCATCAACAATATAATTTTAATTATAATAATTTATAATATTAATTAATAATAAAGAAAATATTCATGATTTAATTTTACCATTAATAACTAAAAAATATGAGCAAAGAAACTAATAACAACAATACTAATTGATAAAAATGAATTAGATTAGCAAAATCAAACTTTAATTAAATTTTATTAAATTATGTCAAAATTTATTTTTATCTTATCATTAATTATATTTTAATTTTTTTAAATGTATTTTTAATTAAAAATAAAAGTTATATATATAATAATTAAATATTCATAAATACTTTGCCATACCAAAACATCTCTATCTCTAGGCTCTTCCTCCAATAAAATAATTTTATAACTTAAATACTTAAAACTTGAAAGAATAGTTTCTTTATATATGCAAATAAAAATTTGCTTAACAATTTAAATATATGTGCATATATAATTTTTATTATATAATTTAATTATTTTATATTTTTATTTTTATTATTTAATTACATATTTTTAATAAAATTAATATAAAAAATTCGATGTAAATTTCTTATAAATTTTTGTTTGATTTTATTTACTTGAATATATATATATAATATTTAATATATTTGATCGATAATTTCAAATTTTTTTAGTATTACTGTGAATTGATATTATTAAAAAAAATTTACTTAAATTTTATTAATTTTCAAGTATTTTTTTGTTATTTTAATAATTATTTATTATTTTTGTTGTTTAGGTACGAAGTTCTAAAAGTTTTTTAAGGATAACAATATCATATAATTTTAATCACCTCTCTAAGAATTAATCATATCTTAACTTATAAACATCAAAATTTGATAATTTAAATTATATTAAAAGACCAACTTCAAGATCAAAAACTTTTACAAAGAGTACAAAATTGAGTACAAAAGAGAGCTGCTACACAAAGACATGATGCCAAGGACCAAAGGAGGCACCCTTGGGGCAGACCCTGGCCCTGCCAGGCTAAGGCCATGGGGTGTAGTAGTCAATTTGGCTGCTGTAGCAAACTGCACTATCTCTTTCTCTAAATTTTTTTCCTTTTTGCCCTTTTTTTACCTAAGTATAAAAAGGTGACTTTAGGTCTTCAAATGGGGGCTCTTAACACTTGGAAAAGGAGGAAAAACTTTTTTAAAACTTGAAAAAACCTTGGATTACAACTAATTAAATGTGAACATTAGAAGATTAGAGTGATTTTTCATTGAGTTTCTCTCCCTCTTTTCTAATTTAGTTGTTTTTTAATATATGGGATTTATGTATTTTTACTCGATTATCTTTAAGAACATGTTAGGATAATCTTATATTTGATGAATTGATGTAATCTTTGTTGGATAATATGTTTAAATATCGTATTTATGAGTATTGGTTCTATTCATGTTTATTTATATTGTCCATCTCTTAATACTTCTTGTTCAACAACGGCTATAAATGAGTTGATAATAATTCTAAGATTTTATATGCGAAAGATTTAATTCTAGAGTGGACATGATGCAATTAGAATTACCCATTAGTTGGGAAATTATTGCTTTTTTAGAAAATTATGAAAATAAATCAATTCACCTAAAGCATTTGCAGTACTTAATTTATATATTAAACTAACTTATAAATATATATTTTAAAATAAATAAAAATTAAAAATATATTATATTATTACTGTAGAAAAAACTATCAGATAAATATTTTTACTTTAGCATTCATAACGATAATTTTAAATTATAAAATAAAATAATAATTGTAATTATAGTTATAGTTATAAATTAATTTTAAATTTAAACAATATTAACAAATAAATTGTATAAAATTAAATAATATAATAATTTGTCAATAAAATAGTTATTTATATAAAATTGGATTATTGAGAAATAGAATTATTAAATTTATAAACAGGATAAGTTCAAATTTTGAGAAGTGGGGAAATAAGAATTTCCAAGAAATTCTTGTTTCTTCATTTTTGGATGGCCCAATCTAAGCATCCTCACAATTCAGCCCAAATTCAAAAGAAGGTACGATCCACGTTGAATTAAAGATTGGTTAAAGATTATTGCACGTGTTCTAAGTAATCGATATACGTGGGTGTCAAAGGCTGAGTTCTATGTGCCACGTGGAAGATTTTGATTGGATGCAATGAATACTAAAGTGATTGACTTCAATCAACGTTGCAAAGTTTTTGAAATCAAGAATCAGACCCACCAATTTTTTTTTGGTAAGTTTTTAAGCTTAAAGAGAAGTGATATTGAATTTCAATATGGTTTTATATGACTATTGGAATCATTTTTTATGTTAACAAACGTGTATGTTTTAAGGGGTGTGATTTGATTATTAAAGATATATTAAATAATTGTTTTTATATTAATTTTATAATCGATTTTAGAGGATATATTTTTTTGTTAAAAGTCTGGAATAGTCAAAAAATTTTAACGGATTTTTACACCATAATACTAATGGTCCCTAAGCACTCTAGATAGTTATGACCAATATTGATTTTATGTTTCACTGAACATCATAATTTAAACACCCAAAAAAAGGTGTTTTTCTCTGTCTAAAAAAAAGAGAAAGACAAAGATGGAGTGTCTTTGGTATGAGTCAAAAATTTTAAATAACAAACATTAATATAAAAATGTAGAGTTTGTATTAAAAACTAGTGTTATTAAATATTTTTTTAACTTTATTTTTAAAATAAAATATGATTACCACAATACTAAACAAATTCATTAAATAGAAATAACAATGAAATTCAATTAATATATGGATGAATTTATATTCATAATATTAATTATTTAGAACACACAATTAATACTCGAGTTCATATTGCATTCCACCAAGATCTAAGAGATAGCATAAAACATTTAACCTTTTTTTTTAAATTAATTTTAAATCGCATTTTATATATTTCACTCAAATAATAAATTAAAATTGATAGCGCACTATAACTCAAATTTATGCCTTATCACTTGGATCAATTGATGGTTAAGAGACCTAGCTTACACATCAAATAAAACAACAAATGGTGTGGTGTGCCTTTGTCTTTCTTTATGTGGACAAGACAAGGAAGATACGTTCTAATTTTATCTTTCTCTTTTTCTAATGGACCAATTTTATCTTGGCTTAGCTTTACATTGACCATTCTTTTGACGTTTAGTTAGTGTATTACATTATATGAAATTTTGGAGGACAAATATTGAGTGCATTGACAATCAAATGGATGTGATTTTTCCATCTTACCCAATATTGGGATTTTGCTTATCATACAACATCTTTGTCATTTCTTTTCTTTTGTAAAGCTACCAAAATTGAAGGCAAACATGAAGTATATACAAATTGAGAATGGGCATGAGGTAATTGTACTCCTAATTCTGTATGTACAAATTGTAATTCTTTTTAATTTTTTAAAAGTCTAATTTTATGTACAACTTTGAAAATTGAAATCAAATCAAGATATGAGCCTCTTTTTATTGGCCACCAATTTTTTAAATTTTTTATTATAATAATTAGTCTTTTATTTGTAATTTTTATTTTTTTTATTATAATTCTTAATCTATGAGTTACCCAAAAAAATACAACAAAAATATTAAAGATTGAAACATAAAGTTAAAAAAATAAAAAAAAACAACCATAATTCACAAACTGTTATTACATTTGTATCCCTTAATATATGATTAATTTTTGTTATTACCCAGCTAACCTGCCTATGCTGTTAAGTTTTCTTTTAATCAAAATTTTAACATAGCTTCTGGTAACTATTAGTAACTTTAACATATGACACTCTTGTTGTCTTTCTTTTTTTTTTAATTATACGGGATAAATTTTAATCTATCTAATCTAATATAGATATTAAGCAGGCATTATATGAAAGGAGTAGTTCAAATAAAATTCACGATGTAACCCTTATGCACATTAATAGAGCAAATCCTGGAGGTTCTAATACAGGATAGGTGCTAAGCAATTATCACTTGCAAGTCCTTACTATCAGGTCATTTCTCGGGGGTTAATTATAATACCTAACCTGAAACTGTTAATAATATTATCCACTTTGGCTCAATTCATGGAGCATCACCTAGTAATTTGATTCCAACTTTACACCTAGTAACTTTCTCTTCCATTCTAATATGGGACTCCTCCTATCTCCACAATCATCCTAAAGCCTGTCAAGAGTCGTTCTTTACTCAAGTCTTTGTTCCGACATCACTTTTCGCCCTCAAGGACCGGGATATTATAGGCCTACCAATTTTTGTCAGCTCGTCGTCGAGTCCACAATCGTACTGGAGGAGAGTTGACTTTGATATTAGAATGTAACACCTAACCCAAAACTGTCAATAATATTATCCATTTTGACCTAACCCATGAGGCCTCAAGGCTTTGTTCTTAGTAATGGGACTAAACCCATCCCAAAAGGTCTTGCTGATAACTTGATTTTAACTCCACATATATAACCCAGTAACTTTCTCTCTCATTCTGATGTGGGATTCTTCCTACCCCTATAGTCATCTTGAAACTTGTTAGGAGTCGCTCCTTACTAGGTCTTTTCCCTGACACCACTCTTCACCCTCAAGTACCGGGATATTATAAACATACTAGTTTCTGCTAGCTCGTCCTCAAGCCCATAATCGTATTGGAAGAGAGTTGGTTCTGATACCATAATATAATAACTGACTCAAGACTGTCAACAATATTATCTATTTTAGCCTAATTTATAAAGCCTCACGACTTTGTTCTTAATAATGGACGTAAACCCATCCTAAAAGGTCTTATTGATAATTTGGTTATAATTTCATTTATATAGTCCAGTAACTTCTTTTTTCGTTCTGATGTGAGACTCCCTCCTTCTACCCCCACAACCATCCTAAAACTTATTAGAAGCTAGTCTTACTTAGACCTTTATCCCAGTGCTAATCCCTACCTTCAAGAACCGAGATGTTACATTAATTCATTAGTTAAAGTCATAGCTTGTTAATCATAGATGAATTTACGAATAGCAGTTATTATCTTTAAAAAAAAAAAAGGGTAGCAGTTATTAATAAATATTATATTGATGTCATTAATTATATTAATTAAAATATAAATATAAATATAAATTTTATATTTTATATTTTTATTTTGTGAATTCATCTATGAATAATAATACATTAAAATTTTAAAAACGATAATATTCAAAATACAATTTTTTTTGGTTATATAATTTATATTATTTATATTAATTATATCATATTAATATGGCAAAATTATAATGTTTTCGTATAATTTTAATAATTTATTATTTATTTATTTAAAAATTTAAGATATTTGATAATAATATAATATTATTATATTAATTTATATAAATATGTTTGTATCATAATTTATATTTTTACTACTACATTGATGTGAAAATTTAAAAAAAAAATTATATATAAAAAACCCTAATCTACCTAACCACTTAGCAGTCATCACATTTGGAGAAACAGTTCAAGTAAAATTCACGGTTTAACTCCCTAAATACTTTAATAAGGAAAATTCCGATGATTTTAACTCAAGATAAAAATTAAGCGGTCATCACGTTAAATTTTTAATACTACACCATCCTTTAGGGATTAAAAAAATTCTTAATAAATTAATTTAATAACTTTATATGTATAATATTTCGCAACTTTTTCTTTCTAAATGCTAAAATGCAACCATATAATTTATTTTTTCTTTTTTTTTAATTCTCGTATTTAATCAATTTCTGTTGTGAAGCAATGAGTTCGTTTCTACTATTTATTGAAAAAATTTATGATTTATAATTTTCAACATTAGGATAATTATTAAAACTATATTTCGTTTCATCAACAAATTTTATCACTTCATACATGAATTTCACACGCAAACGACTCTTCATTATCATTATGAAACAAAAAATAAAATAAAATAACACACACAAATATAATTTTTTTAATTAATGTTACTTTCAATAAAATCTTTTTGAATTATATTCTTATCCTGTCCTTCCCCGTATTTAATTTAAAATTTTCTTATTATATTCAAATTATCTTAATTTTATATGTATGATATATATTTTTTTACTAATTGAGAAAAAAAATTTTGTTTCATAATTATTTTGTGAGATGAATAACAAAGAGATTTAAGTTGTTCTTTCATGCTGCTTGTGGGTCTAACATAATAGTGATGGATTAAATTTAAAATATTTGGTTTATGTGTATATCTTAAATTCAATTCTAATTAATTACTCGTAATTTAAGTGGGATACCTGAACGATAATATATTCAATTATTATTTTTTTAAAAATTAATCAAACAAGACTCGTCGATCAAAAACAAAATTTATATACTCTGAATTATCAAAAAAAAAATCTATTATTCCATACAAATTTTGATATAGAGACTAGAAGCACTATGGTTTCCAAATAATTGCAGACCCATCTATGTCAAATGTAACATGCTCAACATTATCCCATTATGACCTTTTTGTTTTCATCCTTATTCCAAAAAATAAATAAATGAACGAATGACTGAATATCACATCCAACATGTCACATTAAATGACTAATGTTGCATGAATCAACTCCCATTTACCTTTGAATTTCTTCTAATTTAGGTAGTGCACATTTTGAAAACTATCAACTTTGCAACAAAAGTTGAACCATTTACACCACACAATTAAAGTATAGATTAATGAAATTAAACTATAATTTTGTTTAAAATTGTAGTATTTATGTCATAATTTAAATATAAAATTAAAATATATTATAAAATAATAATTACGTATTTTTATATTAATATTTAATATTAAAAAATTTTATTTTATAATAAATATGATTTATATTATATAAAATAAAAATCATTTTATTTTATTATTGTTTACTTGGATGTAATTAGATGTCTGCCCTCCAACAAATTCTGCAAAGCATGTGGGAAACAGCTGGCCACTAATTTCGAACAAAGACCGTGAAATGAAAAATGTATGGGCTGACATAGAAATACCATAAAACAGCACACGCATGCAGTACAAAGGGTTGGGTGGATTCTTCCTTCACACTTTTGGACCTTAGACTTAGGTTACACGAAAAGATCATCCATTCAAATAAGTAATAAACAAAATTTAGTTTAATGAATTAATATATATATCTTATAGTTGCTTTAAAACAATTAGGAGATTCATGAAAAGAAAAACGAAATTCTAATTTTTACTATAATATAGTATGAAATAGTAAAATGAAATTAAATCAATAGCTAAGTGTGTGGTTAGGCGTACGGTATGGGGTTCGATTTTTGGGGTGCGTTACAATTTAAGAGGGGGGTCACGACGGTGGGATGTTGTGTTAGCCCTCCCCTAGGATTAGTCGAGATGCGCGTAAACTGGCCCGGACACCTGGGTTATAAAAAAAAAATAGTAAAATAAAATTAAATCAATAGCTTTTATTGATATCATTTATATAATAAATAGATATTTATAATATCTATTTTTTTTTTTTTTGAAATTCGAAAACTCCGATCGTCCATCAACGTCCTGCAAGACTCCGTCAGGGGGACTCAGGTCCTTGACTGTCCTAGAGCAGCATCATCGAAATAGGACCTAGACCTTTAATCATAAGGGCATCCGACCCGACCCCACTGATCGACGATACCAAACGATCGAATAAAATTGAGATTGTACCAGACTCTTACACCTGGGTGCACTCCCAGTGATTCGAACTCAGGACCAACACAAATACCCTCCCAAGATAGAATCACCAGGCTACACCCAGTGGATGCATCTAATTTAATATTATTAACGATACTATTTGTTTTGATCTAATTTATGGGATCTTATAATTTTATTTTTAATAATAGGTTCAAACTCATTTTAAAAGACTTTATTGATAATTTAATTTTATATATATTATAAGAAACTTCTTCGTCTATTCTAATGGATAATTGTATCCTATTCTTACAATAATCTTGAAATATGTTAAAAGTCGTTCCTTATTCAAATATTCTCATTCCAATGTTACTTTTACCATCAAAGATTAGGATATTATAGTATCATACTAAATTCCATCATTTGAATTACTTTTAAAAAATATATATGAGATAATTATATTTATTTTATGAGAAAAAATGACATATAAATTTTTAAAACTTAATTTATTAAACTGATTAATTTTAATAATTTAAAAAATATTTATTAAGATTTTAATTTATTAGTACAATAATAAATTTTATAGCCTTATATAATAATAGGTAGTTAAAAAATAATAATTTTCTAACTCCTAAATTTAACATAAACAAATATAATATGTTTATTAAAAAATGGAGCATGCTGAAGAAGAAGTGTTTTCTTAATAACAAAAAATGAAGCAGAGTGGAATGGAGTTATTATTATATTTGTTCTGTTAAATTATTTTAAATAATATATTATAATTATTTTTATATGAATTTATGAGTTTAAAAATTATTTTTTCCTAACAATAAAAATAAATAAAAAACCACACGCAATACAAAGAGTTGGGTGGATTTTTACTTCACACTTTTGGACTTTAGATTTAGGTTACACGAAAAGATCATCCATTCAAACAAGTAATAAACAAAGTTTAGTTTAATGAATTATAGTTGCTTTAAAACAATTAGGAGACTCTTTGAAAGAAATATGAAATTCCATTTTTTACGACAATATACTGTAAAATATGTTTAAAATATTATGAATTATCCATAAAAAAAAATTTAATTTATAAAAATTTAAAATAAGTCTATTGGGGCCCAAATTTATTAACCCGAATATTTAATTTTATATGAAAACTAACATAAAGATCCTGTATTTTTCCATTTGTATTCATGCAAGTTTCCAATTATGAAAAATATTATGAACTTTAATGAACATAAATACAAAGGTCAGGGGGTCTCCATCATATTTTTCGTTCTTTGGTCTCCAGATGGAATATTTTAAAAAATTTATTATTCAATAAATATTATTATACGTGTCCAACTGTCCATTATTCAAATTTTATTTTAAAATAATAGATAAATAATATTATTATTTTTCTAAACTTTAGCCGGTATAATAGTAATTTACGAAAATGACATTGTTTTAATTTTTAACCAATCGTAACCGACGGCCTCAATATCACGTGATTTCGGGCCTACTAGATCTGTCCTTTCAAAAAAAACAGAGATATTATCATCAAGGACTGCCAAGATTCTGGTCCCTCGTGTGTACGTCAGCCATTGGTCAATATTTGCACGTGAGCGTGAAATATGTGATAGAATATCACGTGGTAAGCTCCACGTAAAATTAAAAATAAGTGGTGCAATATCGGCTTTGTTTCCCTTGGGTAATATCCGGGGGCCACGTAACCTTAATGACCAAATTGTCTTTATTTAACTATTAGTCAGATTCGAAATAACTGTTGTTTTCATTCTTGAAGGGGAGAAAATAATATTAAATATATAAATTTTTATAGAAATTAAATTATATAAATTAATATAATATAATTATATTATTATCATATATTTTTATAAAAATAAAATAATTTAAAAAATAAATTGTATAATAATAATAATATAACTGTATACTATATTAACCATGACTTCGGTTTATATATAAAATTGGAATGTTTAATATTAATAGTTAATTGAATACAAAGTTAAACCTCTTCTTAGTTTTAGTGAATGGGATTTAAATTCTAAAAATTTTTATGTTACTTAAAAAAAAATAGTAATACTAGACCTCTTATTTTTAATTAGTAACACTAAACTCTCTTTTTTTAACATAAAAAACTCTAATTTATCTAATTAAAAATAAAAGCTTAGCAATCGTCACATTCAAAAAGATTATTCAAATGAAATCTACGACTTAACTCTTAAACACTTCAATAAAGAAAATCATGATAACTCAAATTCGATATAGACATTAAGCAAC
This sequence comes from Trichilia minutiflora, assembly GCA_035590515.1. Lineage (NCBI taxonomy): Eukaryota > Viridiplantae > Streptophyta > Magnoliopsida > Sapindales > Meliaceae > Trichilia > Trichilia minutiflora. The sequence goes on from JAVXUL010113681.1 coordinate 17,311, forward strand.
TATTACATCAAATTTTACCATCATGTTATCTTGAGAGTTAATAACACTAACCTCTTAAATATAAATTAATGTGAATAACAATATTAATTACTTTTTAGTTCACATCATTCGTTTTCAATAATTATATTTTTATTAACTAATAATAAATTAATATCATATCATATTAGTTATTATACAAGAGTTTGTAAAAAAAAAATTTCTAACATCACTAATTTTATTAATATATAAAAAAATTAATAAAATTAACCGATATTGAAAAAGAAAATTATAATATTAATACTTCATTCTATTAACGTGAATAAAGACCTTTAAAGTATGATAGGTAGTGTCACGCTCCGATCCTAGTTGGTCATGTGGCAATTGTCGCGAATTTCAAGAATACATCCTATCACTTAGAATGTATTCCTAGAACCCGCAAGGCATTAGTACCTGTTTTCAAACTCATTAATCAAAAATAACACAAAATATGGAAAATGGATA
>JAVXUL010113691.1:0-17789 GCA_035590515.1 Trichilia minutiflora
AAGAACCAAAAACATTATTATCGCATTTCATCATAGGTTTATAAAACAGGATTTGAGATAGAAAAGTAAAATCAAAGAGAATCCACTCACAACTTAGGGAGGGTATACACTTCCTAATTCCCCTTGTTCCTCGACGAGCTACGCGAGTTCTTTGACCTTGAACCGTCATCTATTCATACGCATATAATATTATTAATACATATTCTAAAATACAAATAAAAATCTAAATACGTGCAATGCATGCTATTCCCGAATTCTCCACGTAGAACTATTCTTCGGATTCGTCTAAAACTCTCGTTAAGCCTCGAATTACCCAATTATTATCGTCACGGACCCACATTATGCCTAAACCAACGTATATCGATTTATTCTCGCGATTCTAACTAGTAGACCCCACTCTTTCACCGGAACAGTAACCAGAGTTACTGTTTACGTTTATCCAATTTCTCCGAAATCGTAAATCTAACTTTCTACGACTTCTACGATTCCTCTATGACTCATTTTATGCCTTAAAACTAAAATATGGGGTCTAGATCTACGAAAATTCATAGAAAAAACTCATATGAATAAAAACGCTTAAAACCACAAAATGAGTATATAGACGAGTTAGAAACGAAGCTACGATATTTCAGAGTCCACACCCGAGGCTGTTATTGGGGGAGACGAAAAAGAAACGGGATTAGAATTGGTTGGCAATCCAGAATCGATTTTTTAGTCCCGATCCCTATACGAGGAGGACTTGTCACCTCTACTGTGATGGAGTCTGACTTTGAGGCCTATACAACCCTCTACAATATTCTGAAGGATGTGTACCTTTGGGCCCCCGAGGCTGACGAAAGTCCTAGTATTTCTTCTGAGGGTGAAGTGGCTTTCAACGAGGAATTTTTTGAATTAGGGGTAAGATTGCCCCTTCAATCTTATTTTTATCGGATACTGACCAATATAAGAATAGCCCCCTACCAGATAAATCTAAACAACTGGAGGATTTTGGCAGGACTGTACGTTCTATGGGGGCAAATAATCGATTATCCACCTACTATGGAGGAGATAGAGCACATGTATATGCTCAAAAAGAACCCTGGGAAGAACCCGGGATGGTTTTACCTCCAAACAAGACCTCAAAAACCCAACTCAATCAAGGAGAACCCCACCAGTAATAAGGATTGGAAGAGTAAATGGTTTTTTATTGGTGAGAATTGAAATTTTGAATCGCATCTCCCTGTCTTGAACAAATTCGATGAGGTACTGTTTTGGATAAGAGATGCAGAGCTGAGTCCTCGAAGCTTAGAGACGATCAGACAAGCTAGGGCTAGCTCTCTGACTCAAAAGTCTTTACTGTTTGATATGAATCTCTTGCTTCAGATTTGATAAAAACGGCCCCGAATAGAGATTTTCTATATCTCTAAAAGAAATATTTTGCCCAAAGTATAGTCTTTGTCATAAGTATCTGATCTCCTGACATATCCATATTTTTTTCATAAATATGACTAACCCTTTTGCTCACTTCTTTGCAGGATTAGACATGTCTAGAAAACAATCAGCTTTTTCTTCTTTGGGCCAACTGATGAAGAAGAAGACCACTGGGTATTCCCAACACACTCTCCCCCTGAAACAACAACAAAACAAGAGGAATGTAATGGTACGAAGAAGAGGCCAGGGGTCTTCGGACTCGGAATTCGACTCCGCCCCTGTTATTGTCCTTAACAAGGGAAAGGGGGTCTTGGTTGATAAACCACCCCTAGAGAAGGGGCAAAAGAGAAAACAGGATGTCTCGACCGATCAGGGGCAAAAGAAGCTAAAGTTCAGGAGGTTGGGTATTGTAAAAGCCGATATTGGCTTTATTGGGTCCACTAAGATTTTTGAACTCTAGTAGGGCGACATCCCCGAGGATAAGCAGTAGTATTTTTCCCATATCCTGGACATGGTTAATGACCTCAGAAAGCATTCGATTTCTCCTATTATCGAGAAATTGGACAACATGAAGGAGACTTATACGTTAGACTTCAGTCCAAAAGCTTAAGAAGGAAAACGCTTTTAATGTTGCTGAAAGAGAGAAGGCGGAGGCTGCCTTGGCCACCAAGAGAACAGAGTAGGAGGCCAAAAAATTGACGTGGCAGAAAGAGAAGGAAAAATTAGAACTCTGACTCGCCTCTTCAGAGTCTGAACACTTGGGATTAGATCTTACGGTTATTAATCTGAAGTCTCGGATATTACTACTTCAATCTGAGATGAAACTATTGAAGAAGTAGATAGATAGAGAGCCCGAGAGGATCCAGGCTGTAACCCAAGCTACAGTAACAGCTGCCGAGGCTGAGGGGATGGTCACATTAAATCAGGCCATTGATTTGACCTATTAGTGGTTCCATGAGAAGTACCCTCACCTCGACCTCGAATTTTTGTATGATGAGCTAGGGCAGGAGGTACTGAACTTCGGGGCTCCTGACAAAGAAACAAACACAAAAGCCCCTGCCTCGAATGCTGCAGTTGAGGGAACCCACGCCAATGCTCCGCCATCATCCAGTTAGCTTCCTATGGACCCGCCTACAGAACCTGCACTGAAAGACCCTGAGAATGTAGATACACAAAAATAGGGTTGGGTGCTTTTTAATAATATAGTTTTTTGGTTTTTATAGAAAATCAAATTTCCTTAATGAAGTTTTTTGCTCTTCTGATTCTGCTTCGGATTCTTGTGATTGTGCTTGAAATAAAATACTTCTCCGAGCAAATGACTTAGGAAAAATTTCATTAAGTATAATAATAAGCTCAGCATGGACATCCAAAGAAATAACTGCATCAATCAGCTCAATAAGAATATCCAAGCATATAACTTAGATAAAATTTCTAGCGATATATGGGATCAGATAACTTGGATAGAATATCAAAATGTTAGCCATATATAAAAACTTCTCGGTGTGGATATCCGACCAAATAACTTAGATAAAATTTCAACAATATGTAAGATCTTCTTGGAGTAGACATCCAACCAAATAACTTAGACAAAGAATGTGATTATCTCATAATGTATATTTGATCAAATGACTTAGAAAATTTCATAAAATATAATATTCGGCTTATCAACCATGCTTGAAATGAAATCTGAGCAAGTGACTTAGAAAATTTTCAAGAATATATGAAGTCTGCTCGGAGTGAATATCCAGTTAAATAACTTAGAGGTGATTTGATGAGATCTTCTTGATGTGAATATCCAGTCGGATAAAATAAAATTCAAAGTGTATATATATATCAACTCGTGTTGGGTGATATGTAACAATATTTATATGATGAGTATTTTTATCAAAAAGACAAAGGAAAAATGTCTATATATCAATTTCATCAATCATAGCAAATCATATATACAATCATAAAAATATTAACAAGTCAGTCCATACATTAATTCGATTCAAATAAAAATACAGAGTTAAAACAAATCATTAGTAGCTTATGATCTCGGATCATGGATGACAAGATTCTGTACACGAATAACATTGGGATGACATAATCTCTAGAATCGGCCTCGAACATTAAAGTCCAAAAGCCCTTGGAATAACTAGATTCTTTAAGCTACATATACCCTTATCACGGAGACGACATGATCTCATTGGCATAAGGTCTTCTTGGGATAACTTGGTCCTAGTAATTAGCCTCGAACGACGTGGTCCATATGATCTCAGAACTACTTGATCTATAAGCTACTAATATTGGTGTGCGGGTTATATATTCACCATACTGCACCAACAAATATGTTTAGCTCAGAGACGACGTGGTCTTGTTGACATAAGGTCTTCTCGGGATAACTTGGTCCTAGTAGCTAATCTCGGATAATATGGTCCATATGGCCTCAGAACGACTTGATCCATAAGCTACTAATATTGGTGTGCGGATTGTATATTCACCACATTGCCCCAATAAATATCCTAAGCTTAGAGACGACATGGTCTCGTTGACATAAGATCTTCTCGGGATAACTTGGTCCCAGTAACTGACCTCGAATAACATGATCTATATGATCTCAGAATGACTTGATCCATAAGCTATTAATGTTGGTGTGTGGGTTGTATATCCACCACACCGCCCTAACAAATATCCTTAACTCGGAGATGACGTGGTCTCGTTGGTATAAGGTCTTCTCGGCATAACTTGGTCTTAGTAACTGGCCTTAGACAACGTGGTCCATATGACCTCAGAATGACTTGATCTATAAGCTACTAATGTTGGTGTGTGGGTTGTATATTCATCACACCGCCCTAACAAATATCCTTAGCTCAGAGATGACGTGGTCTTGTTGACATAAGGTCTTCAATTTAAAAGATTCAGTCGGCCTTGATATAGAAATTAAACCCACTAGAGTACTGAAGAGAAAGGCTTAGTTGATGTTCTTCATGGAGTAAGTCTTTGAGATGCTGGTCATGGGATCGGGAGATCTGTTCTCAAAAGGATCGGATCATGGATAGTATAGTTTGAGTCTATCTGTATTCTATGACTTTTTGATTGGGGTGCCGCTCGGGGTCTCCAATTTGTATACCCCTGGCCTAAGTATTTGAACGACTTTGTATGGTCCTTTTTAATTGGCTTCAAATACCCCTTCACCCGGGAGTTTTGTGTTGAGAGTTACCCTTCGGAGGACTAGATCTCCTCTTTGGAAGATTCTGCGTCTGACTTTTTGATTATAGTATCGGGTCACCTTTTGTTGATGAGCTGTTACCCGAATTACAGCCTCGTCTCTCTTTTCATCTAATAGATCTAACTCTAGTCTTTGGTTAGCTTCATTCTTTTCTTCATCGTAATCACGCACTCGAAATGTCGGGTTGTCAATCTCCACTGGAATCATGGCTTTACACCTGAAGGCTAATAAAAAGGGAGCTCCCTTGTTGCTGTGCGAAGAGTGATTCTGTAAGCCCAAAGCACCTCGGGTAACTTGTCGATCCACATTCCCTTATGCTCTCCAAGACTCTGTTTGACAAAGGCTGTAGTCTTTCTTTCTGTGATGTTGGAGAGCGGCTCTTTCTCTACCCACTTCGTGAAATAATCAATCGCCATAATGGCGTACTTGGTGTTGACTCGGGCAGTCAATAGTGGTCCAATAAGATTCAGCCCCACTGAGAGAAAGGTCAAGAACTTAACAAACAAGTGAGTTCTTCTGGGGGCTGTCTTGGAATATCTCCGTGAATCTGACATTTATAGTAAGATTTGACTAGCCTGGTAGAGTCCTGCGAAATCGTGGGCTAATAATATCTTTGTCGAATAATTTTGTACATCAAGGATCGGGTCCCTCCATGACTCCCACAGGTCCCCTAGTGGATTTTTTCAAGAATTTTATCTGCCTCATCTGGTCTTAAACATTTCAAATATGGCAGGCTAAATCCACATTTATAAAGTACATTTTCAATAACAACGTACCTGGCTGAGTTGTTCTTTATCTTTCTTACCTCATTTTTGTCAGATGGTAGCTCTCCATGTTGAATGTAAGACTTTAGCTCCTTCATCCACTTCGGGTTGGGGACTTCTTGTAAAGTGGCTACGAAGTCTTCTTTGAGGTCTACACTTCTCTAGGTCAGGATCTCAACTAGCACTATAACTGAAGCTTTTCCCTTAAACACCAAGGCCAATTTTGCTAGAGAATTAGCCCTGAAATTTTTTGCTCAGGGTAGTTGCTTCACTGTGACACTTTGAAAGGCCTCCATCAATTTTTTGGCTTGGATCAAGTAAGCCTGCATGTTGTCCTCCCGAGCCTAGAACTGGCCATTGAGCTGGTTGGTGATCAACTGAGAATCGCTGTTTATGATCAAGTTCCAGGCTCCTAAAACTTGAGCCAACTTGATCCCATTGAAGAGTGCCTTGTATTCTGCCTCATTGTTGATCACCTTGAAATCGAACCGTAGAGAATACATGACTTCTTCTCCATTTGGCCTCTTCAGGATAATCCCTGCTCCACCTCCCTGAATGTTCAAGGCTTTATCGATAAGCAACTGCCAAACACCCTTCGAAATTACAGGGTCGGTTGCACTATTCTCGTCTTGGGTATGGCCAATATCTGAGACCTATAATATAACCAACTGTTTTGAGATTGTAAATTCTACCACAAAGTTTGCTAAGGCTTTCCCCTTGATAGCTTTTTGAGGCTTATAGTCTATATCATACACACTAAGTTCAATAGACCATTTCACCAATCTCCCTGACAAATCCAGTTTGTGAAGAATTTATCTCAGTGGTTGATCGGTCATCACAACTATCTAATGAGCTTGGAAGTAAAGGCTTAACTTTCTAGCAGCAACAATAAGTGAAAGGACAAATTTCTCAAGAGGAGTATATCTGGTCTCGATATCCAGTAAAGATTTACTCGTGTAATACACAGGCCTTTGCACCTTTTCTCCATCTTCCTTTACAAAGACGGAGCTCACGGAGTGTTCATCAACTGTCAAATACACCTGCAAAATGTCTCCTTTCTCGGGGCTTATAAGATGGGGGATATGTGCTAAATACTCTTTGAGCTCTCGGAAGCTCTGCTTGTAATTCTCATCCCATTTCGATTTTCTTCCTTTTCTCATCATCTAAAAGAAGGGGAAGCATTTGTTAGTGGCTTTTGAAACAAATCTACTCAGGGCCACCAACCTCCCTGTTAGACTTTGTAGCTCATTTATTGTGGTCGGGGGTTTCAGATCTAGAATGGCCTTAACCTTTTGCGGGTTGGCCTCAATAACTCGTTCACTGATCATGTACCCGAGAAACTTTTTAGCTCCTACTCTGAACGAACATTTCTCAGGATTTGACTTCATACTGTACCTCCTCAAATAAGAGAAAGTCTCCTCCAGATGCTTAGCTTGGTCCGAGGCTTTCACAGATTTGGTAATCATGCCATTAACATAAACATCCATAGTTGACCCGATCAAAGGTTTAAAAACCTTATTGACTAATCTCTAAAATATCGCCCTTACATTCTTTAACCCAAAGGGCATAACTCTGTAACAATACAGCCCTTAGTAAGTGACGAATGTAGTTTTCTCCTAATCGAGTTCATGCATCTTGATCTAATTATACCCCGAGAAAGCGTCCATAAAACTGAGGAGCTCATGACCCACCGTAGCATCAACTAATTGGTCTATCTTCGAGAGTGGAAAACTATCTTTTGGATAAGCTCTATTTAGATCGATGAAGTCCACACACATTCTCCACTTCCTATTGGACTTCTTCACCATCACCACATTTGAAATCTATTCGGGGTATTGAACTTCTCGGATAAATCTCGCTTTCAGTAGCTTGTCAACTTCTGTCTTGATGGCTTCTCTCCTCTCGGAGTTGAATGTTTGTCTCTTCTGAGCCACGGGCTTGAACTTTAGATTCACCATCAGTCGATGAGAGATAACCCGAGCATTGATCCCCGGCATGTCATCGTGGGACTAGGTAAATACATTTGTATTCTATCTTAACACCTCTACTAATGATGCTTTGTGTTCGATGGTCAAGTTAGTCCCAATCTTCATCAATCTCTCGGACCATCTGTCATTTACAACAACTGATTCCAATTCCTCAATTGGCTCGACAAATGACATTTCAGTAAATTAGCCTAACTCTTTATTCACTTCTTCCATTGGTTCTCCTTGTTGGTCGCCCTCTGTATGTTCCTCCAATGGGCATTTATGGATACAATAAAAATTCTTTGAGGCAATAGCAAAGCAGGATCAGGCTTCTCTCTGATTTCCTTTTACGACCTTGACCCCTTCTCCTGCTCTAAACTTTAATTTTAAATAATGGACACTCTCCACTGCCTTCGTAGATCTGTGAAAAGGCCTCCCCAGAATGATGGAGTATGGCATCTTTAGATCGACGACTTGGAATTCTACTATAGTTATGTTCTTGTATGGTCGATTGCCCATTATCACAGACAACTACACTGTTCCCAAAAGATTTATGCAAGACTCTCCGAATCTATGCAGTGCAATCTCAGCAGGTCTTAACTTTAAATCCTCGATGCCCAAGGAATCCAAAGTCTGCTTAAAGATGATATCGATGAAACTTCTCATGTCAATCAATATTCTACTAATTGGGGAAGTTCCCATCATCAAATTGACCACCAGGGCATCATCGTGTGGGTAATGAACCCCACACTCCTTCTCATCTGTGAATAAGATAAGAATCGAGGCCACTCAGGTTTTTTTTCTATACGCACAATCATCACGTGTGATTCCACATTTATGCTCAATATAGAATATTGAGAATACCTATTTTGAGAATTATTAGAATTCCCAACTAGCATGGAGTCTCCTGTGATCACCATGGCCTCATTGTGCCCCTGGTCCTGTCTCAGATTCGGGGCCCCACCGTCATTTTGGATAACAAATTCGATCAAGTAGTTATTCCTGACCAAAATTTCAATTTGATTCTAGAGCTCAACGCAATCATTTGTCAAGTGTTTCACGTCTTGATGAAACTCATAAAATCTGTTCTTCGTCTCTTCAATTGGCTTGAATCTCATCGGACGAGGTCTAACAAAAGAGTCCCCCGTCTCCTTACCTCCTCTAGGATATGAGAAAGAGGTGCGTTCAAAGAAGTGAACTTCTTCTTCTCTTCCACCTGGGCTACCCGTCTCAGATCATCTTTCCAAGGCGACCTCCTTTCTCTGACATCAGGCTCCTCCTTACGTTTGTCGTCCCTGTAGTACTTGGGGGCTTTGTCTCTCCTATGATTCATCTCAAAGAATTTCCTCTTATCACTTCTCTACCCCTTGTTGTTCGACTTCTTGAACCGGTTGTTATCCTTCGGAAGAGCCCCCACTGATTTCTGCTCTTTTATTTTCAGAGTTACTTGATTTTTCACCTTAATCTCATCAAGTAACTTTCTTCGAGCAGCCTTGTACATCTTCATCGAGGACTTGCATATAAAATACCAAGCCCGGTCTATCTTTAGCCCCTATTTCAATCCTTCCAACACCAAAGGGTGATGGAATGCTCCCAGCTGGAGGACTTCTTCATGGTACCTCTTGGCGAAGCTCCTGAGACTCTCACCACTTTCCTGTTTGAGTAGCAACAGGGATCTCAGGGTTTTGGTGTTAAAAACTGCTCCTCTGAATTCCCTGGTAAATACATTATATAGTTGCCCAAAGTCTTGGATACTCCCGGGAGTTAGACACATAAACCACTTCCTCACTTGTCCCTCTAGGGTCAAAGGGAATAAGCGACACATCTGGTCCTCACTGAGACCCTGGACTAGTATCATTTTATAAAAGAAATCCATATGCAATGATGGGTCAGTCTTTCCAGAAAATGCGATGATTTGGGGTATTTTAAAATTTCTAGTCAGGGTTTAACCCAGTAGTTTGAGGGCAAACGGTGACTTTGCATACTGCCCTATTTATTGCACGGACTCAACTGGCTCGTCTCGGAGGTGTGTCTTCTTACTATTTATTTCTTCTACTAGTTTTCTTACCAAGGCCTCCATATCCTTTTCTTTGGTGTCAGTCCCCCATTCTTCTTCATGGTACAAATGTTTATGCCTAAGAGTTTCACGTTCTCTCCTTCTTCTCTACTCTAACATTACTCTCATATCACTCGGGGTAAACTGGTCTCATCCGGTATTTTATGAACAGTGTCTAGGCTTTGAGACATTGTTGTAGACCCAGGATGATGCCTCTCATACATGTGGGGAGGTATGCATGTCTCCCTACCTCCCACCTTCCTCGGGTGAGGCTCCTCGATAGCTTTACCCATTCTTTTCTCTGTTGCTGTGTATTTTTTAGACCGGGGTTTCCTCTTTTCTCCTTCATCGTTCCTCACTATAGCTTTTAATCGGGGAAAACTGCTCTTCATCGTTTCCTCCGGTACTTTTGTACCGTCATCTGGTACTTTTATATCCCACATACTGAGTTGCATTATCTTTTTCATCTCGATATCTCCTTGACTAGCATCTGTATTTGCTGATTCTTCTTTGCATATCTTTGCTCGCTATCTTGGAGCAACTACAGCAAGTGAGTCATCTCCTCCACACCCCCAGAATGGGGTAACCTTTGTGCATGTCCTTCTTCGATGTTGGACCGAGAGCTCTCGTGCTTCGAAATCTCATGTAAGAGGTTATCTACCCCCTTCGCTACAGCAGTAGGGTGAATGAAGTCTCCGTAACGTTTTTCCTCTCTGGCATATGCCTCTTGGTCGAGTATCCTCTGGTGTTTGTCATTCTCACTGGAGTTGGTTGCTTTTATGACTTTTTATCCAATTTCCCACAGACGACGCCAAATGTTAATGCAAGAAGATATGATCATCTTCAACCTTGAGCATCAGCTTATCTTCTCTCCCGAACTTCGATAACTATAACTATAAGACAGTGAAAATCTAAGGGGTGTAAAGCCAGTTTTTTTACGAAAACCCTTCGATACTTAAGTCGATGAGGGTTTGAGGGTAAGAAAAATAAGACAAAATCAGAAAAGAATTTCAGAGAATGTTTTCTGTGTGTGTTAGGTGTTTCTCTCTCTACTATAAAAGTTAAAATATTACCAAAAATGCCAGAGAGCATACCTGCCATGATTCTCGGATTCAGTTATATTGGGACCATGAATTTTCGTACCTACGAACACGTATCATTGTGCAGCTAACGTGCCCTAAAATCCTACAACAAAAATCATAGACGTGGACATCGTGGTACTGTTCCCTACCATATGTATCCCGAGATCCCGATTATAGGTTTTCCGAGACAGAACCATTAAAGTCCCCTAGACGGATATCGATTGGCTGTTTCTGACGAGAGATACTCCAGGAAGATTCTCTGTTCGTTGGTCTTGAACGGATTATCTGAGACCACAATATTGTTACGAGTGATGCAAGGGGAGGTCTCAGTACGACACTGTATTCGAAAATTTTATGAGAGGGGACCATACCTGTATGATGGGCCTAGGCCTTAATGAAAATACCCAAACACTAAATAAAATCCTAGTTAAGTCGTCGACTACTTGATTCATTTATGACCCTTTTTGGTATTATCGACAACAAATCCACCCAAGAAGAGAGAGATATAATGACAAATCCAATTAAAAGCTTATACACATTGAATGAATGCTGCAAATCTTCTGTAGTTGCCATAGCCGTATATAATCGCAGCCAAAGGCATTATTGATGGCAGTGGTGGTAATCGTGGGTTAGGAATTTACTGAGGCATGTATGTTTTCGGGTTTTGTTTCCTGTTCTTGTTATTCTTGATCTCTCTATATAAATAAGAAAAGCAAAGTCCTAAAGAGGAAGTGCAAGAGATACTCCCTTTTCTGCTTGAAACACTTCTTTGTAGAAAATTACAGCTAGAATTTCTATCAGTGGTATGAGAACTATGATGATGATGGCGGAAATCAAAGACGAGGTACAGAAAGTGACTCCTGTTGCTCCTAAGAAGAAGCATTTCCAGATTAATGCACTCATAACCACCACTACATAATACTTTTTTTTATAACCGAGATGTTTGAGTCAGTTTATACGTACTTCGATTAATCCTTGGGAAAGCTAGTGTAGCATCCCACCGTCACGACCCCCTCTTAAATCGCGGACACACTCAAGAGAATCGAATTCGAGATTGTACGCCTAATCACACAGTCCCAAATTTGTCCCTGCCAACTGAACTACCCAAGGGTGGGTCACTACATAATACTTGGCTTCACTCAGATCGAACACTGAAGCTTCTCTTTGAATTGCCTGAAAATATATTATTGAATTTCAAGTTAATTGATATTAACCCATAAAATTGTATTTACAGATGTTAGAATAATCATACTTAATCAATATGGACATTCTTTCTGCCTATACAAATATGATAATTGAGAATTGAAATTTTGAATCGAAAACCACTTTGTTAAGAGACAAATTAAATCTGGAAATCCTTGTTAACAATTATTCCCACCGTAAAGAAAACTGTTGTGAAGAAATACAACAGCATCTGAATCTATAAGACAAGAGCATGTTGGAATTAAAATATACCTTAATTATCGATATCTTGTATAAATGATTGTATTATACAGTTATGAGTTAGAATACGTACCATTCTGGTTATTGACCCAATATTTCAAAAGTTGAAATCTTTTTCTTTATTCTCTATATATGTGGAAACCTCCTCAATGGGATAAAGGTAATTTTCTTCTATATGGTTTTTAACCCCCGTAATATTCCTTTTATATATAGAGTTAGAGAGAGAACCTAATCTAATTTTAATTAGTCTTTGTTTGATTTCCTCATTAAAAGTTTTAGTATGATCTAAGCCTATAAGGACTGCCAAATTAACCTATTAATAACGTTAAGTCCAATTTTCTTTATATTATATAATTAGGTCCACTTATTCAATGACTATGCTATTAACCCGTTTTTATTAAAATCATAATAACGATTAATGTAAGCCCACAAAAATCTAATATTCTCTTATTTGGACTACATTAATCAATTTTGAAAACAAATAATTTTATTTATCTAAAACGACTCTCGAGTTAATTAACAAAGAAAATATTTTATATGATCATATTTTAAAATAATAGTCATGAGTTTTAATATCTCAAATAATCTGGTCTAATTTAATCTTTAATATTAGACTATGATGATTAATGCATCCTTTATTGACACATAATCAATCTAAAATTATAAATATTATCAATTAAATTGGCATAGATCTTGAGACTAATAGTGTAATAAGATGTGATCATAAATAATATCATAATCTCATCGATCCTCCTTATAGTTCCCTTTCCTTATCCTTCAATAATGATATAAGGAAACTATTAGACTTTAATGAGTTTATATGTCCGTTACTACTATTTATTCTCAAAAATCTTATATAATATCAATAGACATATTCAAATTAACCTTAACAAGCCCATATTCCTAACCACTATTACTTTATTCTTGAGACTTTATATGGTGTTAATAAGCTTATAAATGTAATTATTACATTATACAACAAATACGAATAATGATCATCATATAATAATATAATAAACAACCATTAATGCACATTTATTTATGAATATCCGAAAACATATATATTCATATTGTTATACTCCCATTAATTCAAAGTATTATTAAATTTTATATACTTATGTTTATAGCATATCGCTCAAAAGTTATGAGTTTTATACCTTTAGTTAAAGCATCTAACTTGGAGTTTATCTTGATGTTTTCTATCACAGTATCTTTCTTTTCAACTAAATTCCTGACTGTAAAATAATTAATCTTCATGTGCTTCGATTCATTGTTAATTCTGTTATTCTTAAAATAGAATATAACAGCACGATAAATCTTTATAGTCTTAACTTAAAAATCTAATTAACCACTTAAAACTCTTAAATCAAATATTTGAGCTAACTATCATGAGTAGATGCTCCATAACATGCATCATACTCTATATACCTAGTTGAGGAAGTTGTTAGAATTTGCTTTTATACTTTTTTAGAAAATGACTCTTTCATTCAATATGAAAATATAACTAATAGGTGACATTAAGTCATTTGGACATCCACTAAAATCTGCATCCAAATGCATGGCCAAAATGAGAGTATCAATCCTCTCATTAGTGTAAAATCTTTTATACTATACAGATATCTTATTACTTTCTTGACCACAACCTAACAATTATACTCAAAGTTTGACATGTGTCGGTCAAAAAACGCTCATTACAAAAAACTATGTCTAGTTTAACACAAACCTTTACATATATGAAACTATGAATTACATACACAAGACTGTCAACTATCCTTTTCAAGATCATTCTTGATACACTGATTTTGTTAAACTGCCACTTTTATAATAAACACCTTTTTCATATTTTTGTATGAATATATTAAATCTTTTAAATCCTCGATCTATATACATATTCTTTGAGATTATCCATAAATTTTATGAGATCTACACTAATGAATCTTAATACTCAAGACATAATAAGCTTCTTTATGATTATTTATGTTAAAATTTATGGTCAATAATTGCTTTGAATCATGAAGCAAACACCCACTAATCCTTATATGGGTATATTTATCAATATTATTTTTATAAACCAAAGGACTATACTTAATCTTTACATATCACTTGTGAAAAGTTTATTTCATTCTATATATCGATTTTTTTTAACTTCTAAATTATTTTTATTCAACCAAAGGACTTTCTATAGATCCTTTAGGTTGAATAATATGGACATCTTTACCTTACTTTACCATTGAGTAAGGTTGCCTTAACATTCATTTTCTCTTTATTCGAAACTTTTTGCTAGTTGCCTAGTCTTGAATCTTTCAGTATTACCCTTACTTTCCCTTTTAGTCTTGTACACCCATTTACAATCTATTGATTTGAATTCTTTGGGTAACTTAACCACTTCTCAACTTTCATTGTATACAATGCATTGTACTTCATTCTTTATAACATCTAATCAATTTATCAGAATTTTGATTGGTTAATCATTTTATTATAAACTACCAGATCTGAATCCTGATTTATTATGATCTACTTATATAATAGACACCAAAATTCTAACCTTCCCACTCCTTTAATCTCTTAATAGAGATTTTAGAACTTGTGTGATTTTTAAAATTTCTTTTGATTTGATTGTTTGCTATAGTTATGGTTGAGTCAAAGTTATAACTTAAAATCCAAAAGATTGCGAATGTTGTTTGTGAGTAATTGAGCTATTCAGAGAACTTTATCTTCTATCTTTAAAGACTTAATTGATTCATTAATTTTTAAAAATATATCCAAAAATTAGAGAAGATTTTTATATAATAGGTGGTACTAACAATTACATGCACTTGTTACATGTCTAAGGGAAATGTAAATTATTAGTGCTCCATATTTACACTAAAGCTTATAGGGTTGAACTTTTTAAAAGAAAACTTGAATTAAAATTAAGAACTTTAGTTTCCTTGCTCAGAGTTCTTGACTTATAATACAGTCCTAGAAAAGGTCCAGATATTAACCGAGTGAGAAATAGAGGATGTTGCATTTGAATCTAAGAAAGGTAGATTATATTTTCTTTGCAAAAAGTAATAGACCAAATATTTTTATTACCACTAGGGTAATAGAGAAATTTTCATCACAAATAGCTATTTTCTATTTGGTTTTGATCAATCTCTTCTCTTACACAATTTGCAAAATCTACCAATCATCATCATGATATAGTATAGGAAGAATCTTGACCTTAATTAACTTTTTAATCCTTTTTCTCGATCTATAATTCAACCATTTATACCACAGTGTTTAGAATCTTTTCTTAATTAAGGACGTCGTAAAAGATAAATTAGAAGTGTAAGAGAATTGAAAGAATCTATTTATTAACCAAAATTACAGCTAGCAATAATATTGGAGCATAATCCTTATTAAAATATAATATAATATTATCTTATAAAAAATAATAAAATAAAATAAAATAAAATATCTTCTAGGAGAAAGTATAAAAATTTCTAAAATAAGCTGACAACTAATGTCTAACTCCAATATAACCCGTTCTTATGAAATAAACTCTAATCCTTACTTTATCTTTTATTATCTCTTATTTAACTTTCTTAAAATTTTTAGTCCCTCATGTTTTGCTATCCTTTATTGTATTAATTTCGATTCATGAATCCTTAAATTTTAACAAGTTAAACTTATACATGTTTAGATGTGATCGCAAATATGACATTTTAAGATTCTTCAGGTTTTCTTGCTCAAAAATTGGAATGATCTTGTTTGCTTCATACAATTATTGTGTATACACGATCTCTGAATAATTTAGTATTCGCGTAAGTTGAAGTGGTCTCGGACCTTAGATTTGTCTAACAATACTTATTTCTTTTCTATTTAAGTTAAGAACAGTAAAACTTATTCTTCTTCTATATGTTGGCCAGTCGAGGACGTTTAAAATAGGTATTTTTCTTTTGTTCACTCATGCACTTCCAAAAGTCTCTGAATCCTAAGTACTCAAATCCAAATTCTGAGGTCATAAATTAATTCGACACAATGAAAAATGTTGGGTTATCATATTTGACTTTGACTAAAGCTATTTTGAGTCTTGAACCAAACTTGAGAACATCGGTTGATTCAATTGAATCAGGAATGGATCAAACTAGGATCGGGTTTGGTTAAGCCAGGATGCTGTATGAACCATATTTAGATTATGCCTTTTTTTTACTTCAATGAGTAAATCCTTAGCATTGATAATCTTAGGTAGTCCAATGAGTAAATAGTCAGTGATAGATCTATTTATCACTAATAGACTAAAGCGATTTGCCTTTTCTTATTTTCAACATTAGTACTGTCCTCAGTGAGCGGTGATGATGGATTTATATATAGAGCTAAATCTATGTCCATGATTCCTAAAGTAAACTCTATATCTTGCTCCTATTTTTTATAATTTAAATGCTTCTATTTCTTATAATTTGAACCAATCAGGACTTCTATCAAGGTGTTGTTATTATTAAGCCTGAAGAAAACTGTTGAAAAAAATTACACCATGATTAATTAACAATAATGGGTATTAATACATATATATCATTACTTCTCCCTTTTGGACAGAGCTAACAATTCTACTAGTGATCTCTATGTATAAAGATAATAAAATATCAATACATATAATATAAAAAACATATCTCTTTTGGATAGATAAAATTTTTCAAATCATATATATTTAGATCAAATAAATAATCTCAAAATTTATTCTCTTTGGACAGATAAATTTCTTGATTATATTTTATAGTGTCTTCCATAGAAGCATTAATTCCCTTAATTATCTTTATGAGTTTTAATGATCATCTCATTTAACCATAAACTACATAATTTATTTCTTAATATCAAATTTATTTTTCATAAATTTTAATTAGCTTTAGATTTTTAATGGTCGCATCACTTTGGTGATAACAATTAAGAAAAATCATAATTAAAATTTTTTCAAAAAATAAAAAATATCATAATTATCGATTATTTTTATTATATGATTTTACACCGAATATGATACTAAATCATATGTATCATGAAACTATACAAAATAATACCCATTATAATAAATTATCTTTATAACAATTAGAGAAAATAATTTTTTTTATAAATTTTAACCATTGTATTATTTTGATAATTATCAATTACTATTTTTTTCAAATTTAAATTCTCATTAAAACTTCAAATTTTATTTTTTAATAATAGGAAAAATCTTTAATTTATTAATTTTTCGTATCCTAAAAATAAAATAAAAATCATCGAAAATTAAGAAATTAAGAGAGGAGTGAATTGCTGTGAAGATCACTAGAATCTGGTGTCTCACGCGCCCACACGTGACACCAAGAGTTAATGATGTTTTTAATTAGCATGTATACCTCATACGCTTGTATGCACATGTTGTTGACCAAGATAGGTTAAGTTGATCCAGTTCGCCTATTACTCGTATCCATCGTCCTGAACCTGACCTATTTGTGTGTGATCTACATGTCCCTCGTGCGTGTATTTTGTTAGCGTATGCCCTAGAAACCATTCGAGTTGTCGATTTCAGGGCTAGTAATCTTATATAAATATTAAACTATGAATGAAAGAATTATTCTTTATTCACATACATTAGCTGTTTCTTTTATATTGGCATGCTTATATATAAAGAATGCATATGAATTGTCCAGATATTTTTGTTTAATTGTTAAATAAAATTATCAAATTACTCCTTACATACGTGATATAGATTGGACAACTATATCACATAGTAAGCATACTAGTTACCATCTAATGATATCATATGATAATATATATAGGTTGACAATATGGGTATTGTCATAAGTGCATTAGTATGGATATATAGTTGGTGAACTATTTATCAAACAGAGCTATATA
>JAVXUL010113702.1:0-17789 GCA_035590515.1 Trichilia minutiflora
AATGATGCATATGAATGTTGTTCTATATGTATAACCAAAAATTATTATTTCATCAATTTTTTCTCTATCCACATCTGATTTATTTATAAACTCATAACCAATTCTTTTATTCTACTTTATTAACCCATTTTTATTTCATTTTATCGAGATTATACAAAGTCATCAATTGTACGCTAAAATTAATGAGTACATAAAAGTATACGTGCACTAAGGTTTAAATTCATCATTTTACACTTCAAAATATGACTAACTCTCTCTATTTATGCATATTTCTAGTCTTTGATATAAAATTTACTTTATTTATAATTTTAATTAATTTTTATTTTAATGCAGTTAACATAAAAAGGGCAAAACTTTTTATCTAAGAGAGTTATTGAGGTGAATCTTGATCCATTGGAAAGCTAACTCATTGGGCTAAAACTTTTATGTTTTGTCCAACTATCAATTCGAGCTCTAAGTTATATTTTTGAAGCCATCAATTAAGGCTCGTTGCTGTTCTATTCCAGTCCGACCATGCTTCTGTATTTTGTCCATAACTTTTGATACAAATTTCGGATTTACCTGAGGCAAGTGGCATTCGAAAGAGAAGTCAAATATCTACAACTTTCATGTTACCATGTGACCTAATTCATTGATCTTTGAGGTTATCCATGATGTTTTTGTGGTGGCTAAAATATTTCAACTTCATTTGTCAAAGTTTTCAATTTAATTGTCAAATATTATAACTATCTACTTTGACATTTAGCTCTCATGTTTGCCTATAAATAAAAGGTCTATTTTATGTTCTGAAAAGGTAATAAATGCAATAGATATAATATATATATTAGAATTAGTTTGTAATAAAATTTCATCCTCTCTTCTCCATATCTTTTTAAAATTTTACCTAAAGTTAGGAGGTTGATATTAAGGATGTATGGTATGTTCTTTAGATCCCATCTTTGTTTTTAATGTTTAAACTCTTTTCATTAATTGCATATGCATGTTTTGAAAAATATTTTAAAGCATTTAAACTCTCTGATTTTTATATAGACATTTGACACATTGAATGCTTGAAAAAACTTTCTTTAATTCATTGTAGACATATGACACAAAAATTACTTTAAACATTAAATATTTTAAATGTTTTTCTTACATGTTTTTATTAATTAATTTAAAGACATGATTTTAATCACATATTGATTTTTTGAAGAAAATATATTTTTCTTGCATCAAACGATTTTTATCTTCCAATTGCAATAACTCTTTAGTTAATCTCAGTTGAGTTAAAATAAGGGATCTAAGTTACTACCATCATCCTAAAATATCAATTTTCAAAGTCTTAGTATTTTAATTTATATTTAATTTATACTTGATAATTCTTTCTTTAAAATTAATCCATCATTTGTTCTACCTTTGCTATTGGACTTCGTCTACTGGACCTAGGTTTAGACATAACTCAATTGGACTCTTGAAAAAAATACTCCATGTGGATACAACACTTGGATTCACTGGACTATACTATAACAAGACTATCTATACTTTTGTATAAAATCTAATTGAGATAAAAAATCTACACACAAAGTAACCAAATCCATTGTTTTTTGTGCATGAATTTTAACTTCACTAAATCAACAATCTAAACACGTATAGACGAACTCTATGCTCTAAACAATGCAAGAAAACTCAAATTTCTATATTTGAAAATAAAACTAATGAAAGAATAAGTAAACCAAACTTTTAAATCCATCAATAAATCAAGAAATTGAGACTATAGATTATTCATAAACTTACCAAAATAGTCAAATTCAACTTTAGAAAACTTTGGTTGCTTCAATTTAATGAAATCTCAAAATTGTGAATAGTAATCATAGGTCCCTCTTTTGTTCTCTAGGTTAATTCTTCCACCAAATCGACAAAATAAAGTGTGCTCTAACCCTTGGCCACTTATTAAAGAATGAAGAATAAATGGCCCAAATGATCATTTCAGCTTCTATTTCTTTATTTAAATATAAATAGATGAGAAAATGACATGTTTGACCCTGAAAACATGAAAAGAATGAAGGACAAAGCACTTAAAATAGGTAGAATGTCTTTTCCTACTTCAAAAATTGCTCTTAGTGTGATTTTTCATCAAAAGGTATCTATATATATATTTTCTCCACTGAAAATATCAATATATGTCATAAAATCAAGTTTTTCATGCCAAGGTATCAAAACTCCATCCCGATCGATAGAAATTTAGGTCAGAAGTTCGGGTATCCATACAAATAATACTTATAAAATTTGAAGATGACTTGCTCTATTCTTAACTTCGATTCTCTCTTATTTGATCTCGGATTTTACTTTTATTTAATTCTATAAAATCCTTATTCTGTCTTCTTTCTGTAGAAATAAATTACTCAGCAATCGAACTTCTTAATCAATGGGAATTTGGCTCAGAAGCTCAAATGTACAGTTAAAATCTTAGTACCATTTTTTAAGAATTTAATAAATTCCATCTAAAACTTATCAAATCATTTAATAATACTTCATACAGGTTTATTAAACTAATATTAACTCCTAAATGTGTACTTTGAGAATTGAAAAGAATATTTTTAAGTCAAAAATATGGGATTTACACTTAATTTTTAAACGAGCAAATATGCAAATAAATTTAATTAGTTAAGTTATTTTTGTAAATATATTCTATTATAATTTAAATATTTAATATTTACACAAAAAAAAATAGATCTTTTTTTTTTGTCTTAATGATTAATTGTTTAAATATAAATATGTCTTTTTTAAGTAATTAATATTGCTTGTATTTTATTAAGTAAACAAAGATTTTTTATTAAGGAGAAACTTGTCATAAAAAATTTATTAAATAAAAAACTATTTGAGTTACTTAAAATAAATCAATTAAGCAAATCGCATTAATAGTCCCCTCTCTTGGCCAAAAGAGGCTGTTACTCTATCTCAATTGATAATTAAGACTATTTTATTTTTATTTTTTATTTCTATATTAAATTTGAATTTTTAATAATACAAATTTTTTTAACAAAATAATTTGAATCTCAACTTGAATTATAGTATTTATATCCAAGTGATATGAAAATTTATATCATATCACATATTAATTTTAATTGACTTGATTTAAAATATTAATAACTTGAAATACTAATTAATACATGAAGTGATATCATAATAATAAATCAATTTTTATGTTATTTGAAATACAAGTTAGAATATCTATTATTATTTATTTTAATAATTATAATTTTACCCAGTCAAATTAATTATACCCCTGGAACAATATTGTGCTTAATCTAGGAAGTAGTTATTTTAAACTCAAATCATTAAGGGTATAGCTTGACCTGTTCAATCCTTATTCACTTAAAGAGCAAATAAACGTTTGATAAAATTACATGAGTGACCACATTGAGGGTGTGATATGATGGTAGGGTATATTGGATTGCTACTTAGCGTTGGTCTCGTATTTAAATCTCAACTCCAATATTTTATTGAAGCGTCAAAGGTGAGAGGTTGAGGGTTTTATCTCTGATTTGCTCTCTGCTAGACTATTGCTTAGCGTCGGTCCCAAGTTAACAGCGTCGAATTACTCTTGTTACAACATCGTCAACTGTTAAATCAGGTCCTGCTTCGCTTCATTGGTTTGGCCTATGGTTTGAGCTGGATGGATTAGAGTTTCTTTCGTACACAAAATATTTGCTTTCCACTGGACGGCCGCTTAGCATCGGTCCCAGGTTGACAGCGCCCAATCACTCCTGTTGCAGTATCGTTGACTATTAAATCGAATTATGCTTCGCTTTACTGGTTTGAGCTATGATTTGAGTTAGGTGTATTGGAGTTTCTCTCGTATAAAAAAAAAAAATTACACGAGTGAATAAATTTTTCTTATATAAAACGGAATCACATATTTTTACCCATTTGTGTATAATAGTTTTTCCATGTTTTTCTACCATACACAGGCAAAAGTACTGAAACTCATTTAATTATATATAAGTCTTTTAATTATTACCTTACTTTGTAATTAAGCTAGAAATTAATGATGATTAATTTTCTTGTTCATTTCGTAATTTATACTTATCCAATCCAACCAACCAATCTAATCAATATATCTTATCAAATGCACTAATTATATTGGTTAGGTGACCTTTTATTTTTAGTTCAACCTAATACCGTATGCCCCAATAATGCACACATATTGTTCCACAATAGTACTGTTTCTTCAATTATTTAAATGTGCAACTATTGTTAATGTTGACTGAGTACGTACTATATACTACTGAAGTTGCGCATCTCCATCATTTAGCAAAAGAAATTAAGCAAAAAATGCTGTATGATAGAGAGATCTCAACGTGAGCTGCGACAATTTCATGTTTAATTTCTTATAAAGATCATAATCAGGAAGATGAATTTTATTAATTTGAAGGTAACATGCAATATTCAAGGATTAATTTCATAATAGAGAGGACTTTTTATTCATGTCATGTACTATTTTCCCATGTTTAGGAATCACTCAAATTTTTCCAAGAGCTGAAGTTTTGTCTAGAACAACTTATAATAGAGCTTCTCGTTTCAATTAAGATTTTCGTTATTTGGAGTAAAGAGATCCCCAATACATTGAATCTCCACAATGACAGCTTATTATAGTCAATCATGCATTCAATATTTAACACTATGGATAACATGATTACAAAAATTAATACAATTAACATATCTCATTATCGAATTGTTGGCTTGTAAATTTAATGAAAATTTTCAAAAATACAATTAATAAGTTTTAATTAAGTGTAAAAATTTTCTTACTATCCCTTAAAATATTTCCTGGGAAAATGAAAATATTTACAGATGGTGTGTCACAATATAATGATGCATGACATAGGTTAAGGGTGCACCAACCCGATCGTTTTGATATCTAGATATCAAGTGTCATGATTAAAGAATTAATGATGCATATGCATGAGGCCCCATTTCATGTACAAAGCTAATTGAGTGGATTATTCCACATAAATTAATGAACGTCAATATTGTTGAAATTTTGTATCTAATTATGGTTTTCACACAATTGAATGAGGCGAATAATAATCTTAATAATTTGTTGCTTGAAAAATCAATTAACAATTCACTGTTTGACTGATGATATCACATTAGTTGTTTAAGTTAGGATATATTTTCAAACATCAAACTCGCACATCAATTATGAAAATAATCTTCGGTCCGTCATAAGATTTTGTTTTCGTATAATAAATATATATAGAGTATGAATATACTACATAGGTATACGCTTTTTTTTAAGCAAAAACCTATATTAGAGTGCTAAGTAATTTATTAGTAATATTTATAGAAATGAGAAAATTACGAAAATGACAGAATAAAAAAATAAAAAAATAATGTGTAAATATTTAATAAAAAAACTATCCATAAAATATTAAAAGAGCTTTGCAAATAATTATTGGAGGAGAATCCCTTTAAAATTATTAACAGAAATCAAGCCTCAAGTTTATGTGTTAGCCACATAGTTTTCTTTCAATAAGAAGAATTTCAAATTCACTAATTTTTTTATGTACAAATGATGTGGCATTCTTATATTATTATTATACTAAAATTTATTCCACCTCATAAAAATTATTGAGAATTGACAACAACTCTATAGATAATCACTGAAGGAGAATTCCAATAAAATCCCTTAGAATGATTGAGTCCGAAATATGTAATGCCAACCACAGACATAATTTTCCTTTTAATATATATAGGAAGAAGAATATTTTAAATTCACTATCTTTTTATATAAATAATATAAATATATTATTATATTATTTATTTTATTAATATATATACTTTATTTTTTATTTTTTTCATAATAATTTTTTTCACTCTCATAAAATTATAAAACATTTGATAACTCTATAATAATTTATAAAAGGAATTTATATATATAACAATAAATTTTATTAAAAATACATAATCCTTCGTATTTAGTTTAACTAATTAAATTTCAAGTATTTAATTTAATTGTATGTCATCTTATATTTATTTTCTATTTTATAATAATATCCAATCTACTTGTAATGTATTTGCTTTTCAATTTTTTAGCGATCCAAGAAAAAAATGATGATTTTTCAGGTATAGCTTCCTTTAATGTTCACCGCATATAATACAATAAGCTAATATAAAGAATTTTTTTGGTCATCATCAAATTTAAAATATGACCAAGAAGAAAAAGATAGTGTAAAATATCATTGACATTTAAAATCATTAATATTATTAATTTAATAAGTTTGGTTTCTCCATTTATTCATAGGTATAACCTTTTAGTCAAAGAAAACACAAAATTGTGTTCCCTTACAGGAAATGAAAAAAATTAGGACATGTTGGGTGAGCGATGGAGAGTTTGTCGCAGATAAAAAAAGAAAGAAGAATAAAATCGTTTATCGAATCCAATCCAATGCCGACAAGTCAGTATATTGCAATTTGGTTTGGCAGACTTGGTTAATAATACCAAAGGCACGTGGGTTGCACATAAATTGAATCATAACCAAAAACGCGTTTGAGATTAAGGGAGAAAAAACAAGCATCATTACTAAAGAAAACCAGCTTATTAAAAGATGAACATATGCACGTGCCAATGCAACATTGGTTCATTATCTTCTTTTACATCGACATAACTAATCTACAATTTATATTATTAAATTGAAATGATAGTCAAAAGAGTCCGAGAGACCAAAATAATGTGTGTATAGATTCTAGGAAAGAGGTAAAACTTTATTTGGAATGAAGGTAAATTAGATCTAAGCAATTAAATTACTTCATAAGTAAGAAAAGTAAATGCTTTCCGAAAAAGAATTCAATATAAATGTATTTATTGAATTAGTCCATCACCTTATCTTGTTTGATATATTATCTTTTAAAGTAATTACATCATTATATCTTATTCAAAAGACCTCCATAAATAAAATAATGAAAATATATATTCGATCCAAAATTGTAATTTTTCTAAAGTCAAGTGTGTTGAATTTTAAATTTTGTTTGTAATAATAATATATAATTTACTTTAAGTAAAAGAAATTAAAATGAAAGCAAGCATTTGAGAATTTTAAGTTTTTAAAAGGCCTTACTAATTTGTGTGTTTAATATTTGATATTTAATATTTCTATATCACAGTAACAATGCACCTTCATACCAAACAAAATAATAATAAAGTTTATATTACTGTTATGACACAGGGATGTTGTATAATTAATTTTATAGATTGAGGAAGGTTTTGATTTTATTGGGTGCCGATGGCAAACAAATCCTTAAGAAAGAGATGGTCAAAAGTTCGTTTGACAAAGAATTTAATTTCGAAATGAATTAAACATACATCAAAATCAATTGAAAGTAATGATAGTAGGTGACCAAAAAGTAGTTTCATATTCAACAATAAGCTTACACATACTAAAGAAATTAAACCTCTGTTTCTCCAAACAGGTACATATAATTTCTTGGAGGAAAAAGACCTATAATCTATTTTGCCGAGCTTTAACAAAGAGATTAGATTTTAATAACTTACCATATATTTCTCACACTAGTTACATGATCATGAGTTAATTAATAATCTAGATAGCTAATTGCCTTCAACTTCTCCTTCTCATTGCTGCCTCAAGTTCGGAGAATTTCATTGGTTTAGTGTTCTTACATATATAATTATATATCTAATTATTACTGCTATTAATTTGATGAACTTTGCTCATGAATTTATCATGCCCAAAGAGGCCATAATGATCCAGATAAGTTGCTATCATCAAGAAAGCAGCTGAGATTTCCCTGGTGGGAACTTTCTGGGCTGGTAATGAAATTTCCGATAGATTCTGGGGAAATGGGTTGTGGAGATTTTGCCATTTCCACGCAGAGTAAAGCCACAAGATTTGCTTGTTGGCATTGCATGTTCACGAGCTCAGCTTGTGCTTTCGCTAATTGTGCCTGAAGTTCATTGACTTGTTTTTGAAGCTGGCAAATCGCCCCAGCACAACCGTAAACTGGATCACGAATCCTTGCACTCGCTTCATAAACCATGCTGCTCACAGCATCTGCTCTTTGAGATTCTGGAAGCTCCTGCAAAAACAAATCAAGTCAAGAAAATCCTTTCAGGACTTGACCGATATAGCGTAAAAAGTCCACGAAATATATATTAACAGACAGGGACATTGACAAGGACAAAATAACAAAATCCATTTCAAACCTAACCTAGAGAAATTTAGCCTGATTATCGTAGACTCGTATCATTTTTTTTAATTTTATCAAGTTTTTATCGAAATTTATTCTTGTCAAATTAGGTTTGCAGCTATCTTTGGACTTGAAAAGATAATGTTTTGTTTCCACTATTTAAAAAGGCAATCTAAATAATCGTTTACTTGTCAAAATTCAACTAATAAAAAGGGGAATACTTCCATTGATGCACGATGAGAGGTGCCTATGCTTTTGCTTACACATTTCGATGGATTTGTCATTTTCTTTGCTTAACCAACAGCCCACGGCACCGACAATCGTTGCTAAAAATATCCTGATTCCATTTGTTGTCATTTCACACTCTCCGTATATTTCCCATTAATAATTGGAAACTTATAGGCTAATAGTTATGCTACGAATATTGCTATTAGAGAATAACTAAATGGTCATAAATTTACAAATATCTGTCAGTCCCCACGTATCTCCTATCCCACTTAGTGCAGCACAGCTCGACCCTACATCTGATCCAAGTCATGCTATGATAGTGCTAGCTTAGCCAGCCTCCTCGAGATCCAATGATCTCTTCTTTGCTTTTTTTCTTTTCATCTGTTTAAATGAAGAAGCTGAGTGGACTCTTTCGTTTTCAAATTACAGGTACTTGACAAAAGAAATGGTGATAAAAAAGAAGAAAGTATTAATATTGATATGCACATGCAGTACAGAAAATATTTGACCTTCATTTAATTAATATAACTCAAGAAACAAACCCTGGTTATGATATTGTTGATCTGACGACAGTAGTACCTGAAGAAACTTGATGATATTGCTTGCCCCAAAAACTCGATGAGCAATGGTAAACTTAGCTGGTTCAGTAGGAGGAAAATAGGGTGCCAAAACACATTTATCAGCACATCTACGTCTCAGAATCTTACATGCAGCACAAGGGCTGATAACCACAGGAGGGTTTTGAGTTGAAGATGAAGATGGTGGAGGAGAAGATGAACCTGCACTGGTGGCAGTAGTAGAGTTTGTAGCTGCAGCAGCTTCAAAGTTTTCCATAGTAAAGAAATAGAATAATTATTAATCTTATTAATTGATCACGGAGAATAAAAAAAAAATGAGGAGAAGGTCGGGAGGGGCATTGTTTCGAAGCAGATGAACGAGTATTAAATAGAAAGGGAGAGAGGAAAGAGAGAGCGTCAGGATATTGAACATTGACGTCATGATGGTTTTTGTTGAAAATAGTTGAGTTGCGTGGCTGCCGTGTCCTCACCATTTTCTCTTGTTCCGTTAGGTTTACCTTTTGGATTTATTGTTTGAAAACTCTTCTCAGTTGAAGCTTAATATTACCTCACGTCGAATTAATTATATAATTTTCTCTCGCTGTTAATTAAATTAATAATATAAGTGAAAATAAAATTCAGTTCGGACCTGGGCTGATGAGTACTACTCATCATGTTCTAGATATAAAGATAATAAAATTAATAATGCAAACTCCTTTTGTCAAATATGCTGACATCTCCAATAAATATCTTTTCTCTTAGACCAACATCCTAGACTTTCTTTAGAAATTTCTCCCCGTATATAAGGTGGGATAAATTTTAGGACGTATAAAAAGAAAAAAATTATTTAGTATTTTTTTAAAAAATCATTATGATAAATATATTATTGGTTATTTCCACATGACTAATATGCACACATTGTTTTTTTTTTCAACATTTGAATTTTCTTAAATTTTGGACCAATAACTCTTTTTACAAAGAATTACTAAAATACAATTGGTTCAAAGATTTTCTGTTCAAAGATTTAAGGGACCGAATTTTTATAAAATGGAAAATTTTAGTTATATATCATACCTCCAAAGTCTTAATATATAACATTTTTATATGTATATTTTTTTGTGTATCTTAAAATTATAGATTATATAACCGATAGGATAATTAATATTAAGACTAAATGATTAATAGATATTGAATGATAAGATAATTAAAACTAAGACTAAAAGATTAATAGATATTGAATGAGATAAGTATGAGATTACATCAACTAATTAATAAGCATATTTTAATTCTTTAATTCCTTAATCAAGCTAAATTTTCATAATCTCACTCTAATTTCCCTTCTTATTAATGGAAATTTTTGTTTTTCATGAAGAATTTCTTGGGGTTGCCTAACTTTTTTCAAGTGGTGAAAGAGAAAAGTGCTTTCTCATCAAGTTAACTAGAAATCTCCATGGGTTATTAGGGTTTCTCTTTCCAATTTTGTTGGATTGGACACAAGTCATTCTGTAATTTCAAACATAAAACAGAAAAGTCGTAACATAATTAGTATATGCTGAGAAACGAGGCTTGCGATCCGCTATAACACGAACATTTCATGTAGGTGTGAATAAAGTCCAGTACAACTGATTTGACAATCAGCATATAGTTATAAACTTCCTTTCAAAAACTTGTTGCTTTGAAATTGTAATCCATCCATTTTCAGAGTTTTTCCTTTTTCTTTTACTCTTGAAGAAGATAAATTTGAGCTATAAAAGTTGTATGAAAAGGCTTTGGATTGGTAAGGTACAACTTTTGACGTCAAGATATTTTCTAAAATAAAAATTTTAATTACGCATATAATTAATGTATTAATTTTTTTAAAAGTTTTGCATATCCAAATTAATATTCGTTGGTCCACCCCATAACTAACAAATGTGCGTGAGCCCTTGGAAGAATGACACGTTCTTGAAGGAAATGAGAAAGATTTCTACTCCTTTAACCACCATCGAAACACAACGAAAGTTGTGGGTCATGGTTGGTAAAGAGCCGGTCACCTCGTTCTACACATGAGATAACACAATTCAAATCACGAAATTACTCCTCATTAGTGTTAATTAATTATAAAATTAACATAAGCTACTGCAAGGCTAAGAAATATACATTTTTTTATCAAATAATTATAACTAAAATTCTTAAGAATAAGGGTTTTGAATGTTAAAAGGAAATAAGATTAACCTTAATAAAAGCATGTTTTCTTTCTTTCTTTTTTTTCTTTCTTTTGTTAAGAAAACAGATTATTAGTGGTGCTTAACACCCCAAATCGACTGCTAAAGAGCATGTGCATTGAGAAAAGAAAATTAAAGTGTTAATAGTAATGTCCCTTTCATTAAAAAAGAAAATACCACTAACAATTTTTTAAAAAATTATAATTTTGTCTGATTATAATTTAATAATCATTAAGTAGTAATCGTAAATGACAAAATTTTCCAAGAGTTGGAAAAATTATAAGCTATAACTTTGCGGTGTGAGTGGTTGGATCGATAGACTAGCAACATTCTCCAATCTTCGTTGTTCAATCTCCACCTCTAACCCCACTATCAATGTCTTATGCGTGTGGACCTTGATAAAAGAAAGAAATTAAAAAATAAAAAGAAGCCAATAATAATATTTTGTACCCTTCATCTTTGATTTTATGATAAGGTCATTCTTGTAAAACTAAGCTCATATTCTCTCCATTTTAATTTTAATGGTATGCAATGCCAATGTAAACACAAACACAAATACAAACACAATCCAACTAACTTCAATTCCCGCTCAAAAGTAGACATGGATAGATGAAGCATGCATTATTAGTAATTTTGTGTATTTATTTTTGTTGTTGTGGGCTCTCCTGTCATTTTCTTGATTGCTTGTGATGCATCAACTTTTCATTATAGTTTTTGGAAGTGCTGGTCAAACAAGGGTCGAACTTCTTTGATATAGTATTTGCTTCATGGGACTTTCAACTGAATTTATATTGTAATTATAATTCATGATCATAGTTTGGATTGCATGATTTAATTATAATTGTTTTTATTAAATAATAGATATAAGTTTTGTTGATATAGAAAAATTCTCTTTCAAGATTCGAGCACTAAAATTTTCTTCCTACTTAGTAGATTTGCTATTGCCTAAAATCAAACAAGCTAATTAGGGGAAAATCAATGATCTATCGAAAATCCTCCGATATTTAAATTAAGATTTTTCTTAGTATAAATTTTTTAAAAAAGAAAATGATAGCAATTTGATGAACTAAATTAATCTGATTCTATATAATTGGTTTTTTCATGCTTTATTACTCTCGAGTTTAACTGTCACTATATTTCTCATATTCATTACTTTTTCAGGGGATTATAGAATTGTGAGCTCTTATTGTGGGATGGAACCACTAGGCTAAAGTTCTTCTCTTATTTGCAAAAAAATTATAAGACTGAACTTTTTTTACTATTGAAATAACTACATTCATGTTATCCTAAGATTCAGTATCATAACCGAAACCTTTATTACGTTATATCCGAAATCCTTGTTAATTAAGGAAGTCTCAAGATTATATATCATACCCAAAACTTTTGTTAACCTCAGAGCTATCGAGGGATTTTGTCATACCCGAGATCTTTTATTAACCTAAGAGATCTCAAAATTTTATGTTATAGCTAAGACCTTCGTTAACGCGAAAGGTTTCAAGATTTTATATCGTATCTAAGACCTTTGTTGATATAAAAGGTCTTGGAATTTTACATCATATCATATGCATATAGTCTCAAACTTATGAAAGGCTTTATTACTATGTGCATTTAGTCTCCAACTTGTGGAAAACTCTTAGAGTCTCAGACTTTTTTTCAAATATCAAGCTCTTTAATTTTTAGTTAAAATTAACTTTTGACAAAAACTCAAATTCGAACCTAAATTAGCCTCCACTTATCAATTTATCCTTTCAATATATAACCGTTATTCGTATTCTAGTCTTAAATATGACTTTAAATTTCTT
This sequence comes from Trichilia minutiflora, assembly GCA_035590515.1. Classification (NCBI taxonomy): domain Eukaryota; kingdom Viridiplantae; phylum Streptophyta; class Magnoliopsida; order Sapindales; family Meliaceae; genus Trichilia; species Trichilia minutiflora. Next base: position 12,976 of record JAVXUL010113702.1, read on the forward strand.
AAATCCATGTCTACGTGTTAGCTTCCTAATAAACCACGAAACATGAACATTTCTTTTCCCAATACTTCACTGAATCGTCCTAGTTATCATTAAATTGCAACTCTTTTCTTAATTTAACGGTTACCTTTTAGAGCCCACAAAAATATTATAGTTGATGTAGCATTATCTCTACCCTTTATTGTTTCAACAAATAGGGTTTTTCATATCAATTCATCTAGGATCTTTCACTTCACTCTATAAATATCTCCTTTTTGACCTTTTATGGTTTTGTTTACATATTCTCTTCATCCAAGCCGTTATTTCTCTAAATTTTGATAGCCTTTTCTTTACTCTCAAAGATCGTTTCATAGCTTGGACTCTTTATCTTCGTAAATTATGGTAAGTTTTCTGCTTTCTCCGTCTTTTTCTTACTGGTTTATATTTTGCATTTGCTTTTGGTACAGGTGTAAGCATAATTTTCTAGAGACTTGGTTGATGTGATTTATCCCAAATTGTTAATGATTCTAAATAGTCTTTAACAATTTATTTCCCTAAGTTCTTAAGTAGAAATAGACTTTATTTTAAAAGAAATTGAATCTACTTCCAAGAGAGTTATCTCAGAGGAAGAGTTGGCTATTGTTATAGCTCTCTCTCTAATTTCTAAGATGAAGATGCGTAGGATGAATTTCAAAGTAGATAACTTTGCTTCTATCATAGTAGAGTCTAACTTAGAGGCTTATATCAAATGTTATGCTATTCCCAAAAGTGTATACCTTAGGGTTTCTAAGACTAATAAGATACCTAGTACTATCTATATATCTAACCCTGCAAACGCAACCCCATAAAGGATAATTTGTCTTGTAATACAAATTAAAAAAAAATTGATTTTTTATCTGTGGAAAGTGGAATTTTGATAACTTGTTTAGGTTTCTCAACTCTTCAAGGATGCAAGTAAGTGTCTCTAATACTATGTTATGTTTTCATATAAGATCCGATCTAAAATCTTGTTGCTTATACAGCGACTTAAACAGATGAACTCACCCTTTTAGTTCATTATTAGAAAAAGTTAAGATAGTTAAGGCTCAGTATTCAAATCAGAGAGTACTTCTCTCTAACACTGACATGATAACCTCATGTTCTGTTTCATCTTATATGTCTAAAGGTTATTTCACTTTAAAGAAAGTTAGAATCAGTAAACGTAAGTAATTTTCATCTCTGTTCCCATTTTTAGATTATTGTTACTGACTTTTCTCTAGTTATTTTGTTTGTTGCAGAATAAATGGCTCTAAAGAAATAGGTGAAAAACCTTTTAAACCTTTTAAAAAAGCTGGTTACAAGAAATAAAAAGGAAGAGACTTCTCAAATTTGTAAGACTAATGTTCCATAAATACTTCTAGAGATAACCTTCTATTCCCTTCTAAACCTAACAATGATAAGGGGAAATGCAAGTGGAAGCATGTTATTATTGTCAAGCCTTCGATCATGGGATTTACCTATGATAACCATCATAGATTCTTAATACGTATTCTAAGTCTTAGAACATATATTAAAAGTCTGAAAGAGTTGTAGATATCTACATACACTATTTAAAACACTCTCAAATATATTTTCAAATCAACAACTTCTTTCTTTCACTTCATTCAAATCAACAACACATTTAAAATCAATTTAAAATATATTACGCCCTAATTTGTGGATCCCATACATGACAACCGTTACAGACTCTCAAGGTGTACTCAATCACCAGAACACACCTTGTGAGCCTGTAAGGCCTTTACTAAAACCTGTTTCCAAACAATTTATAAAATACTTCCAAAACAAATCCAACCAACCACCCAAACTTCGGATCATTTCAAGAAAACCACAAGCACTTCTATAGAGAACATTTCAAACCCTTTTTTCACAAAACCAATCATCAAAGTATAAAAGTATCAAATCATTAGCGCATTAAAAACAATATTCAAGTAGTTTATACATTTGTTTCCATTTCATAAACAGAAATACAATTTAAAATCACACAACAACTGCAGTGGACTAAGACCTCTCTAAGTGAGTCGATTTCCAGAAGTATATCTGAGATACTTTCAGCTTGGAAGAATCACCACCACCGCTCGCTACTAACTAGGCGAACCTAAAACTAGAGAGTGAGAGGGTGAGTATATGGGACTATACTCCGTGAGTGAACTAAAGGTAAACATAACTAATTAATACAAAGTTTATAAACATAAAATCATAATTTAAAATACATTCCGCACAGTCAATGAAAATCAATTCTTTTAGTTTGAAACCTCAAATCATATATCAAAAATCATTGGACTGACTGCCTTTCTCGGAGATTACCCTGGTCTTGGGCATCCCGAGATCGTAAATGGGTTTTATATGCAATAAAATATACTATTTATAAAAATATATTTTCTATACAAAGAATAAAAACATGCTTGATTTAGTTATACAAAAATAAGCCCTCCACTGACGTTTGCCTCGAATTAGTCACGGGATGACATCCATGACTAACCCAATGAGACTCACAGGTGGTCAAATCCCATTACCTCATTACAATAACACAAACATACATCACCCCCACCTGTGGAGTCTCCACTCACCTAGGCGACCTCTCTATCAGGCCGATCCTAGGCTACCTCCCCTGTAACTACAGTAAACAATCCCGATATACATGGCCTTCATCATCAATGTATAAACCCGACACTCATGGCCATCATCATAGCAAGTATAAAAATCTAACTCACTGACCGTATCATCATATAACAAACATAAAATTTGGCCTGCTGGCCATATCATCGACATATATCATAATCAAAATATAAACATGTCATAAGTTGGCCACTGGCCATTACTTATGTAAACAAGTATACATAAAACCAAAATAGTATTCATAAAATAATATCATTGATCAAATATTTACAAACAGTTAGCAGAAATTATTTTTAAAACAGTAAAAGCATAAAATGTCCACTCACAGCTTAGGGAGGGTATACACTCCCTAGTTCCCCATGTTTCTTGGCTCGGTACGCGGATTCCTCGCTCGTGCTCCGTCGCCTAATCACATATACCCAAAACTTATCAATATATGTTATAATATACGCAGGTGACTCAAATGCATGCAATGCATGCTAATTCTGGGTTTTTATAAAGTCGGGCAATACGTAAAATCAGTTAAATTCTCGTTATCCGTCTAATTATCTATATATTATCGACACAGACCCACATTATAGCCATACTAGCATATTACAACTTGATTTTGAAGTTTAGACATGCGGATCTTATACACTCACTAGAATAGTACCTCTGGTTACTGTTTAAATTCACCCATTTCTTTTAAATTTTTATTTCTAACATCCTACAACTCTTCTGACTATACTACAACCTGAATAACTTCAAAAACTAAAATATGCGCGATAAATCTATCGAAATCTATATGAATACACAGTAAAATCCACATTGTAAAAGTTGGCTAAAATAGAAAATAAAATATACAGACAAGCTAGGAATGACGCTATGAACCTTGTGGTATCGTCGGTTTGCTCTGATTTGGCCTCAAACCCGAAAAATCCCAAATTAAAGTCCGAAACCCTAGGTCCTCATTTTTGTTTCTACGCTCCAAATGCCAAATCGAATCCCATAAAGTGTTTAATACGTGAAATGAAGTGAGAAATTAAGAAGAAATCAAAGAAAACGCAAAAATGGGGAGATGGGTTTGCATGACAGAGGAGAGAACGAAGGAGAAGAAGAGAAGGAGAGAAAGAAGATGAAAATGGGGAAAAATGACCTTAGCCCCCATATTTATAATGAGAGGGTGAAATTACCATTTTGTCCTTAAGAAATACAAAGGAGAATCTTTTAGAAACAGGCAAAATTATCATTTCACGTCGATTCGATTGAACGAATCGGGGGATTCGTTTGAATGAATATGAATTCGATCGAATAAACTGGGTTTCGATCAAACGAATATGACACTTTCGAAGTTAGAGAGCTCCCTAAATTTTTGTTCGAACGATCGAACATTCGTTTGAACGACACCATCAATTCGATCGAACAAATTTGGGACCAAAATTTTTCAAGGAGTTCCTCCAAATTTTATTCGAACGATTTGCCTTTCGTTCGAATGAAATGTTCTATTCGTTCGAACGAATTGCCCATTCATTCGAACGAATCTGGGTCCATAAATTCGTTCGAATGATTCGACCTATTTGTTCGAACGAATTACACATTTTCTCCTAAATCCTTCTCTTAATTGAAAAATATCATTGGGGTCCTACTCAAAATAAAATTAATATTTAATTTCATTGAGGTCCCTGTATTCACAACCCCAAAACTTTATCTTAAGCAATTTAACTCTCATAATAATTACGAAATTGCACCCACATACACATGGGGTACCGGATGAATGCAATTGTATAAATAGTAAAAGTGAAAAATTATAAATATACCTTTGGGATTTACGCACGGGGCTCACAAATCTATCCCCCTTAAAAGAATTTTGTCTTTAAATTTCAACATATCTCAGTACTTGAAAAGATGGGAGTATTGACGCTTTATCTAAAGCTCGGACTCCCAAGTCATCTCTTCAATAGCATTACTCCTCCAAAGAACCTTTATCATAGGAATGACTTTACTTCTCAATGTTCACTATTGACGATCAAGAATAGCCACTGGTTGCACTTCACACTTCAAATCCTCTCTTAAATCTATAGAAGGTAGATGAATAATCTGAGAGGGGTCGGGAATATACTTCTTCAATATATGATGAGTACATAAAAGTGTATGTGTATTAAGAGTTAAATTTATCATTTTACACTTAAAGTATGATTAACTCT
>JAVXUL010113742.1:0-17780 GCA_035590515.1 Trichilia minutiflora
AACTTTTTTATAAAAAAGACTTTTTATAAATTAATTTACCAAACAGCTTTCAACTTTAATTTAAAATCTCTTTTTTTGTAAGAGAAGCAAAATCCAGCTTTTAAGTACTTAAAAAACTGTACCAAACAGTCTCTTAATCACGTAACTATTGCTTTTCTTGTTTCATACCTAAGGAGTTCAGCCCCTCTCTCTTCTTTTGAATGACCTCGCGTACATGACATTTCTCCAGTACCTTTAATAATAATGAAATAAATTATGGTCAGAATTAGCAAAGTTATCAACAGTTACTATACAAATACCAATATTTGAAACCATTTAGCATAAGAACGAGTATGTTCTACGTTCCATATTTCCTGGTCTGTAAATTGAAACAAGGGATCTAGATTGTTTCGCACAGACCCACTAAAAAGAGTTGGATCTTGAGGAATGATCCCCAAATTTGACCGGAGATCATGGAGCCCGATTGCTGTGATGTCAAGGCCATCTATGATGATCTTCCCCTCTGCAGGTTCCACCAGGCGAAACAGTGCACTCATGGGAGTTGTCTTGCCACTACCTGTCCGGCCAACAATTCCTATCTGGTGCCCTCCTTCAAATGTGCGAGTTATCCCTTGGAGAACTAGTGGAACATCAGGCTGATACCTTATCTGCTTGAAAACTGTAGTCATTAATATTTAATATGAATCTTTAGTTGCACATGTGGGCACAGAATTAATTTGATGTTATATTCACCTGCAGATCATTGATGTCCTCTCAACCAGTAACAGGCCAGTTTGGTGCAGGACGATTTTCTTCTACTTCTGGTGCTTCACTAGTTATGTGAATGTACTGATTTAGCCTTTCTATAGAAACTATGAGGTTTGCAATAAGCACTGATTGTTGATTGATTATACTAGAAATTCATTCAACAAAAGACCAAATGACAGTGCCATTCCGATATATCCTGCCATTAAAGATTGATAGCCATATAATTTGGTCAACATTTTGTTCTATGAAGATGCAAAATCATGTTATTTCGACACAATTTACTAGTGACTAAATAAATGTGGGGATAGACACCTGCGAGAAATAAACAATGTGATAGCGAAAACCAGAGCCTCTACATCCCTGATGAAACAAAGTTGTGCAAAGAGCTGAGGTGGCCAAAACAATTGCACTTAAGGTTTCCAGACGTTGGATCAGCCAATCTCTTGCTGTAAAATTGTGGAAAAATGAACTGGAATTTGTATCAAGAACGTCCAGGTTCTTGTCAAGGAACCTCTCCTCGTCCTTGAAAGCTCTTATTGTCATGGCTCCTGCAATAGATTCAGCAAGATGGCTAACAAGCATAGAACTTCTTGTGCCATTGATTCTCATCAACTCCTTTGCAGTAGCGAAGTAGTAATTCTATTGTTAAACAAACTAGTTAGGCCTGAATTATTTCTTCAGATGACCAAGTGAGCACACAACAAAGGATGATATTTCTTTGTTTTGGTGACCGGTACCTGCAAGATAATTATTGGATAAATCATGGGTACTAACAAGACTTGCCAAGTAAGAGCACCCAATACCATAAAATTGGAGATTGTAGCCATGTTTCTTCCAACTGCCACAGAGAGTTTGATGCTTAGATCGAGGTCAATAATACTCAAATCTAAAGATACCTAAAGAAAATAATATAGATTTCAGTTTCTTAAAGCAGAATTGATGTTCATAGTAGATTACTGTTTATTTCAAAAGACTCTTACCCGAGTATCCTACCTGCAGGTGTTGAATCGAAAAAGGTCATCGGAGCTTGGAAAAGAGAGGTCATCAGTGTACAAAAAATGGACTGTGATGCTTCAAGACCCAAATAAGCTTCTTGGAAGGATCTCATGAGCAAAATTAATATCATGCCAATTCCAATCCCTGAGTATATGATGATCAGTTTCAACCTGCTCATGCTTGTATCCTGGATGTATGTGGCTATCCATAAGCTTTGTAGTATCTGCGCTACCAAAAATATGAGGTAGGCTAAAGTTGATAGAAGGAGGTGCTGGAAACCCTTATTGTGACTCAAGTAGTTTATATAAGGTTTCAGACCAATATTCCCAGATTCTCTTTCTTCTTTCTTTACTAATTGATCCCCTGGAGATGCATTACTGTTTTCCTCATCATCTACTTTCTTGCTTTCTCCATCTGTATTTTCTTTGGGAGAAGTATGTTCAGGAAATAATTCTTGATCCATGGTTTCTGCATGTACATTTACAAGATCCTGAAACTCTTGACTAGTAACCAACAACTGATCATAGGACATAGGTAGCAGCTTGTATGATTTAACTCTTTAGATATCAGCTGCAAAAAATGAATAACAATTAATTTAGCTGTGAACTTATAAAGCAAGATTCCCTGAGAAAATCGAACCATTTTCACTGACCAAAACAGAATCAAATGCAGGAAGGAAATCAACTTGGTGGGTGACAAACAAGACTGTTTTCACGGAAAGAGCTCCCATGACATATTCCCGTCCAGAACTTATATTAGGTTTATCCAGAAATAGAAACAAGGTCAGCAAAAATTTCACAAAATAATGCTTGTGGTTTAACTTACAGTAAACAAAATTCTTCTGTTCTTGCATCCACAGCATTGAATGGATCATCCAGAAGATAAATATATCTATCTTGATACAAGCACGAGCAAGTTGAATGTGCTGCTTTGGCCCACCACTCAGATTAACGCCCCTTTCTCCTATCCAAGTGAGATCAACAAATGGAAGTATTTCCAGATCCTTTACTAATGAACATTTTTTAAGCACTTGATGGTATCTGTAATGATCCATGACACTTCCAAAAGTATGTTTTCTTGTATAGCTCCTGTTTGAATCCATGCTGTCTGAGAAACATATGCTACTGTTCCACATGCTTTAATCTGTCCATGATGGAAAAACAAACCATGATGGGAAAAACAAAGGAGATGAACTTAATAAGGAGATCAGAATCACTTCATAAACCTGAAGAGTCCAGAGCAAAAAGCAGAAACTTACAGTGCCTTGTCCACTTGGGAGCTCTCCAAGAATTGCAATTAGAAGAGTTGATTTCCCCGCACCAACCTCTCCACAAATTGCAACTGTCTCACCAGGCTTAACCTTCGGGTTGACATTTTGCAGAGTTGGCTTCAAAAGATCAGCTTCCCACGATAGATCAACGGACTTGATCAAAACTGAGTGCTGGAGTTCTATTCCATTGCTGATCTGTGGTGTATCTGAATTCTTCAGCTCAGATGCTTCAAGAAAGTTGTCAATTCGATCGAATGAAACTTTGGCCTCAATGAACGCACCAAAAACATCAGGAAGTAATCTAATGGGCTCCTGAAGAATTCTAAGAGTTGCTAGGAAGGTGAAAACATTTCTAGAATTTGGAGGAATTACTAGAAAGTAGCACGTCAGAAATGTAGCAGCCCCTATTACAATAGGAGACGACCAAAACAAAACCAGGCAGTAACCCTTTTGAAGCTGCAGAGCTGTGATCCATCCACATTCCTCGCTTCGTAGTTTCTCAATAACATTCTTGAAATAAGATTCCCAGGCATACAGCTTCAGCACTTTCATGTTCACCAGGCCTCTGTTATGGCCTTCAGCCTTTGGTTTTGTGCCATCATGAACTTTTCCTGATACTTATGTCGAAGTTCGGCGAGTGGAGAATTTCCAAGAACAGTCACCATGATGACAATTATTGTGGTGATGGTTGCCAACCCCATTGAATAATAGACAACAACTAATGCAATGCACGGTTGAAGACTTGCCCATATTTGATGAAACCAATATGGAAATTCACCGATTCTATATGCATCTACGGTAACATAATTCAATATGTCACCCGAAGTATGCATTATTTTAGCAGCATCTGAGAGTCTTAGCTGCTTGCTATATATTGCTGCACAAAGAGAATACCTTATTTTGAGCCCAATCAATCTACTCAGGAAGAACCAGTGTCTCCCAGCTAATGATTCGATGCATTTTGCAAGGACGAGTCCTATAGCCGGTGCATAAACCTCATACTTGAAAGTTGTTTCCCCTTCAGCAACAGAAACGAAAGCTGTCGGAAAAAATAGGTTGCTGGAAATTGTAATCACCTTGATCAATGTGCAGAACCCGGAAGTAAAATGGATTTCCAGTGACAGGAAATTATAGTCCTTAATATAGAAGTGTGTTCAGATGATCTTTTCTGCTTCCAATTATCTAACTCTTCTATCGATGCAAAGTAACAGGTTTTAGGTCGATCAGCATAACGCAGCTGCGGTACATCTGTATCCTCGAGGATTTTCTTCTTCCCCTTCTCCACCAAAATGTCAGCTTGCTAAGCAATCTAGCATTAGCAAATGGAGTGGCGTGATCTTCACGGTTGTCACATTCACTGGCATATTCACCATTAAGATCCAATTCGTCACATTGCAGGAGTGCATATAGAGCATCATTCTGCTCATCAGGATTTGATTTTATCCATTTAGGTCTCTGATAGGCATAGGAAATCAACAAGATTGCTCCTGGAAGAAATAGAAAGTACAAAACCATTTTAAGTGATATTGCCTGGTTCAAAACAGCGTCCCAAAGAGATGTAATGAAGAGAAGTAGGGCTAATAAGAATGCCAGAATTGAAACTTCATCATAATGGTATGTCGAAATTGTTGCAGCTTCAGCATGAATAATGGTATGTCGAAATTGTTGCAGCTTCAGCATGAATGTAAAACTCAGCAGTAGCCGTGTAAATCCCTGAAATAATATCGCTACCTGTTCACATAAAAATCAGAGAGTTTAAATACTACTAAAATTGATGCGTCTCAAGGATTGTAATCCTTTACTCAGCCATCAGAAATCAGAAACTGTTAGTGTGAGTCCAAGTGTCGTATCTACAGGGAGTACACTGTGCAGACACCAAAATTAACTGAAATTACAAACAAAGTACATTTTATATCAAAAACTAGAAATATGCATAAATGGAGAGAGTTAATCATACTTTAAGTGTAAAATGATAAATTTAACTCTTAATGCACGTACAATTTTATGTACTCATCAGTAATCTATATCATTGACTATGCCACATCCACAATCATTATATAAAATATCATTTGCTATAGGCCTCTAACCTCAATCTTATAACACAATATCAAAATATACACATTAGGCCTCCGATCTCATATTCATGGCAATCAAGTATTCATTCAAAACCTATTCTACCACAAATAAGGGGTTAACCTGGCTACCACACAATATTATTTATCACCTTCTCATTTCAGTTATGTATCCAATACATATATTTATAATCTATGTTATACCAAGCATAATCATTTAAAAGCATATAATGAGGCAAAATAAAGGTAGTGTAGCCACTCACGCTATTGGGATGAAAAACCACCCTCGAGGTATCCTCCTTATGATGAAGATCCTCTAGTCTTGATTGTCGTGTTTGAATACATATACAAATACAGATTCAACGATCTGTCAATAATGTATACATGATACAATGTATGCTCATGCTACTCTGGTTCTCTCTTTCTCTTTTTCTCTATCTTTTTCTCTCTCTATATAGATCTATAAATATAACCCCGCCCTATTTTCTCATCTTTCACAATAATTTTAACACAAAATGAACTTAAAGTCCTCTAATTTATCGATACCGTCAATAAACTAGAAAACTCCCAAATCTTAGGATTTTGTAAACAGTGTCTCGAGCTATATATTCCTAGATATATATGAAATAATAGCTTAACTAGAGAGATAAGCTGAAGAATAGGCTTATCCAAACTAGTAGGCGAGCTTAGAGTGCCTTTTTGACTTGAATTCCTCTTTTTAGTTACTATTTATCGCAACTCTTCCTTTGTGATTCTTCTCAAATCGACGAGTAAAACTCCAATCAGAGGAGGTTTCTGTGTTTTGGTGTTGTTTTTGAGTTCATAGAAACTGAAATAACGGAGCTTGGTTGAGGAATGGCTGAGATCAGTTTATCACAGGGAGAGGAAATGGTTCTATCATGTGAGAAGAGAGAGAGTGAAAAATGGGGAAGACGATCCCTTGGTTTACATAAATAAGGGCCCTAAAATGATCAAATTGCCCCTCTAAAACATGTTCAGACGTGTAACACGTCATCATGTATCGATACATATATCGATACATATTCTTTATGTATCGATACTTCATCACAAAAAGGGGTCATTCACATTCCAGTTCATCTATGTATTGATAAATGAACAGTCTATGTATCGATACTTATTTTACTGAAGCCCCAAGTATCGGTACTTCAATCCCCAAGAATCGATACTTCTAGTGGAAGATGGGTTCCAGGTCCAAAAGTACCCCAAGTATCGATACTTCTTTCACAAAGTATCAATACTTCTTTTATTTATCATGATCACAGAGCATCGATACTTCCTTAAAGTATCGATACTTTCTGCTCTTCGTTTAAGTATCGATACATGAAGCCCATATATCGATACTTTCAATCCTAGGTATCGATACTTCTCTCAAGTATCAATATATTCCGTCCCCTAAAGCCAAGTATTGATACATCATTACAGTATGTATCGATACTTTCTCTTGTTTTCTCTATTTTGGGACAGTAACTTCAAATGGTCATAACTTTTGATTAGAATATTTTCACGGAACTCATAATATATCAACGAAAAGCTCTCTCTGAGCTCTACAAAAATGATAAGAAAATTTTTTTTAATTGTGGATGATTTTAGGGTCAAAAATCTAGCTCTTTTTCATAGACTTATATTTTATACTACACACCTTCTCAAAAATAAATTCAAGTTATTATACCCTCTCATGCATAATCTACATACTATAACATACAAGAAAACTCATGAGGAATTTATTACTATATTCATAATACTAAGAGACGAATTTCACAGTGAAACTTGTATTATAGGGATACAATATAGAGAAAAATTTATAAAAGGTTATTCTAATAGAACTCCACGTCCTTTAGCCTTAGTTCATGTAGATCTTTGAGGTTCTATGCATGTGGAGTCTTTAAATAGAGGTAATTATTTTATGTTTTTGGTTGATGACTATTCTAGAATGCAATGGGTTTATTTTCTTAAACAAAAGAGTGAGGTATTTGAGATATTTATAAGATTTAAGGCTGAGGTTGACAATAAAAAATGTGTAAGATTATAAGGGTCTAACCGTAGAGGTGAATTTACTTTTGAGGAGTTTGTTTAGTTTTATATGAAGAATGGCATCAAGAGATAATATGCAGTGAGATATACCCCACAAAAAAATGGGGTAGTAGAGCATAGAAATTGAACCATTGTTAAAGGAGCAAAGAGCTTGTTCAATCAAGCAAAACTTCCAAAGGAATTCTGGGCAAAAGCTGTAGCAACAACGATGTATACTCTCAACTGTGTCACCTCATCAACAAACAAGACAAAAACTCTATATGAACACTGGTATGGCAAGCCACCCAATGTAAGTCATTGTAAAATTTTTGGGTTAATAGCTTACGCACATATGCCGAATGAAATGAGAAAAAAACTTGATGAAAAAAGCATAGAAAGTATTTTTCTTGGCTATGCTAGATCGACAAGGGCATATAGATTATTTAATCCAGAAAAAATAAAATTTTATTAGTAGGAATGTAATATTTGATGAAACCAGTGTGTGGAATTGGAATATAAAGACAAGTGAACTAGTTGATGAGATAATTCAAATTGAACCTGAAGAAGAAAGTGAAGAAGAAGAGGATACAAGTAAATAACAACCAGTAAGAAAGATAAGGAGTTTAGCAGACATATATGTAACGACACAAGCTCTATTTATGTCAGAACCCTCAACTTATAACGAAACAATATAAGAGGAACATTGGTACATGCAATAGAAGCTGAAATTGATGCCATAGAAAAGAACCAGACCTGGGAGCTTACTTAATTGCCAGAAAGAAAAGAAGCTATGGGACTTAAATGAATTTTTAACACAAAAATGAATCCTGATGGGAGTATCTAGAAGCATAAAGCACGTTTAGTAGCAAAGGGTATGCTCAAATACCAAGAGTTGATGTCTTTGAAAATTTTACCCCTGTTATATGATTTGAGATAATCAGAACACTTATTGAAGTTTCTACTGCAAGAGGTTAGAAGTTATATCAACTGAATGTAAAGACAGCATTTTTAAATGGGGTGCTAGAGGAGGAGGTGTATGTTGAGCAGCCAATTGGATTTGAGAAAGAAAGAGGTATGGTGTATAGATTAAAGAAAGCTTTATACGGTTTAAAACAAACTTTGAGAGCTTGGTATAAAAGGATAGATGATCATTTTATGAAACATGGTTATAACAAAAGCTTATATGAACCTATATTGTACACCAAAATCAAGGGAGATCAATTTATGTATATGTGTTTGTATGTAGTCGATATAGTGTATACTAGAAATTCTAATGCTATGATATTGAGTTTAAAGAAGCCATACAGAGTGAGTTTGAGATAACTAATATAAGGGTGATGAGGTGTTTTCCTGGCATAGAAGTGGGACAGTTTCATAAAGGAATTTTTAGAAGGAATTTTTATTAATCAAAAAAGGTATGCATCAAATTGGTTGAAAAATTCAAAATGAAGGCTTGTAAGGAGGTCACGATACCAATGGCTGCAGGTGAAAAATTAAAACTTGATGATGGGTTTGACAATATGAATGAAAAGCAATTTAGGAGCTTAGTAAGAGGTTTGATGTTTTTATCCATTACTAAGTCTGATATTATGTTTGCAACTAATTATATATCAAGATTCATGCACATGCCAACTAAGCAACATTAGATTGTAGACAAGAGGATCTTAAGATACATCGAAGGGACTGTGAATTTTGACTTATTAAACAAAAGAGATAAACGAGCTAAGTTGGAAGGTTTTTTAGATAGTGATTGGGGAGGTTGTTTAGAGGGTCGAAGAAGTACCACTGGTTATGTTTTTCTGCTTGGTAAGACGGCTATAACATGGACAACAAAAAAGCAAGATTATACAGCTCTCTCAACCACAGAAGCAAAATACATAGCTGCTTCAACAATAATAGCACAAGCATTATGGTTGAAAAGAATTGTGAAAGAATTCAGAGGAAAGGTTGATTATCCATGTGTAATAAGATGTGCTAATAAGTCTACTATTGTATTGTCCAAAAATTCAATCCAATGAAGGAGGTCGAAGCACATTAATATAAAGTATAATTTTATTCGTGAAAAGATTGAGAAGAAAGAAGTAAGCTTGGAGTATGTATACACAAGAGAGCAAGTAGCAGATGTGTTCATCAAGTCATTAGGAGCAGAACAGTTCAAGTTGTTAAGAAAGCAACTTGGGATGGTGTCCAAGATTTGGATTAATAGGAAGAACTATTGAAAAATTCATAATCCAAGTTATCAATATTGTTAGTTATTTAATGTAATTTTAGCTATTTTTTAGAATATTAAATAAGTATTTATGTTGAACTATTATTCAGCCTTTGTTATGCAGATTGGTTAGTCTTTGTAGTATTTAAATGCAAGTTATGAAGAGAATAAGATAAGCCTCTTTGAATTATTGTCTTCTTTACAAATTATATTTTGTTTGAATCTCTTTTAAATTCAATATAAGATAGCAAAAGAGATTTGAGATCACCTTACCAAATTGTACGAGGCCAAATCACTCTATAGTAAAATTTTCCTTAAGAGGAAACTTTATTCTCTTCGAATATCAAAATCTATTTCCATGATAGAGTACATCAACACTTTGAATGCTCTATTTTCTCAATTCACATCATTGAGTTATATAATAGAGCTATAAGAACGAGCTAAAATTCTACTTCAAAGTTCACCAAATTCACATGATCAACTTATCATCAATGTGACAAACATATCTTTATGAATTTTCTAATCTTTGATGATATAGTAGTTGGTATTTTGGTAGAAGAAAATTGATGTAAATCAAAGGAAGATAGGAAGGCAAGCTCACACCAAGCAGAGGTCTTGATGATGACGAGAGGGAGATCAATGGAATATGACTCTAATGAAAGTCATAACCATGGTAGATTAAAATAAAAAATCAAGAAGAATTTCAAATGTCATTATTGTCGCAAGAAAGGCCATTTAAAAAGGATTATTAGAATTTGAAAAATTCTAATCCTCAATAAAATGTTGCCAGTATGTTGAATAAAAGAGTTGCTCTTGTTTGTGAAGTAGTAATGGCAAGCAAAATTAAAAAAGAAAAAATGATTTACTGATGGATGACCTTTTAATTCGAGAGCTACTTTTCATATGACCTTTAGAAGAGAATGGTTCCATCACTGTCAACCTGTCTCTATGGGATTTATGTATAGCTGCAATGATTATACTTTAAAGATTGTCGTTATTGGATTTATTATGCTGAAGATATGTGATGTTACAGTTCACACTATCTAAAAAATATGGCATGTGGAGGGCCTAAACAAGAATTTGTTTTATTTGGACAACTAGATGATCTTAATTGCAAAATTGAAGTTTTCAACAAGATTATAAAGATTATTCGTGGAGCGGTTATACTTATAAAGAGAGAGAAGATAGTTGCGAATTTGTACATATTAAAGGGAAAAACTTTGCAGAAGCATAAGCATCAATTACTTCAAGTAGTTCAAATGAAAAATCTACAATGATATGGCATTAGAAGCTTAGATATATGTCTAAATAAGGCATGTAGATTCTTGTTAAACAAAAGCTACTTTCGAGACCTGTAAAGGTATCCCTACCCTTTTGTGAGAATTGTATTACTACTAGTAAGCAACAACAGTAAAAAATTCAGCATATCAAATTCTAGGAGTAAGGCTATCCTAGAATTGATTCATTATGATGTATGACAAGCATTAGTTCTATCTCTGGGAGGAGCAAAGTAGTTTTTATCTTTTATTGATGATTATTCTAGGAGATGTTGGATGTATCCCATCAAAAGGAAGGCAAATATGTTTTCAATCTTCAAAATTTTCAAAATGCTAGTTAAACTTGATTTTGGTAATAAGATTAAGTGTTGGAGAATAAATAATAGAGAAGAATATATTAATACAGAATTGAAGCCATTAAAAGGTAGTTTCTTACAGTATATACTCAATAAAATAGAGTAGTAAAGTGGATGAATAGAACTCTGTTAGAGAGAATAAGAGTAACAATGAGCACTGCTTGTTTAGGCAAGGAGTTTTAGGCATAAGCAGTTAGTATCACCTATTATATCGTTAATCGGTCCTCCTTAACTACAATTAAGTTGAAGATATCAATGGAAATGTGGACTAGTAAACTAGTTGATTATTCAAACCTCTATATTTTTGAAAGTCTAGTATACATGATGTACAATGCCTAAGAAGGCACAAAGCTAGATCCAAAATCTAGGATATACTTATTCTTAGGGTATGCTGATGGAGCAAAATGGTATCGCTTATGGGATCTCAATACCCATAAAGTGATTATCAATAGGGACATACTCTTTGTAGAAGAGAAACTAGAAGAGAAAGAAGATGCTATTAACATAGTAAAAGAAAATTCAAAGGCTATAACAATACAGATAGAGGAGTTTTCTTTTGAAGCAACCCCAGAGCATAAGGATCAAGAAATTGAAGTTTCAAAAAATCAAGAGTCAACTTACACTAGACGAGTACCAGCTTGGCATTTAGATTATATTAAGGAGAGCAATATTGCGTATTGTCTTTTAACTAAAGAAGGAGAGCCATTACTTCCCAGAAAGCACTAAATAACTTAGATCCATCTCAATGGATGACAACAATGGAGGAACAATAACTGAGAGCTTGTGTCCTTACCAAAAGGAAGAAAACTCAATGAAAACAAATGGGTATATAAGATTAAGCGAAACAACGATGATAAAGTGAAGCGATATCACACAAGATTGGTGGTTAAAGGATATACTTAAAAAGAGATTGACTTTAATGAAATATTCTTCACTATGATTTGATTGACTATAGTTTGAGTAGTCTTGATGATATATGCTATATTTAATTTACATCTAGAGTAGTTAGATGTGAAAATGACTTTTCTCAATAGAGGTCTTAAAGAAGAAATTTATATGCTCCAGCCAGAAGGTTTTGAGGAAAAAGACAAAGAGAACTTGGTTTGTAGGTTGAACAAATCTCTATATAGTTTAAAACAGGCGTTAAGGTGTTGGTATAAGAGATTTGATTCCTTCATAATGAGCCTTGGATAGAAAAGACTTTATGCAGACCCTTATGCATATATCTCAAGAAGTTTGGAGAAAATGATATTGTTATCTTATTGTTGTATGTAGACAACATGTTGGTAGCAAGCCTTAACAAGATCATATTAAAGAATTGAAGGCACAATTGATTAAGAGATTTGAAATGAAGGACTTGGGACCAACAAACAAGATTCTGGGGATGTAAATTCATCAAGATAGAAAGAATAGGAAGATTTGGCTTTCTCAGAAGAATTACTTGAAGAAGATCTTGTAACATTTCAACATGCAAGATGGTAAACCAATTTTTACCCCACTTTCTACTAATTTCAAGTTGTCCTCCAATATAAGTCCTAGCACTTACAAAGAGAGGATGAAGATGTCTGAGTACCATTTGCATTAGTAGTGGAGAGTTTAATGTTCACTATGATTTGTACAAGATCAGATATTACATATACAATAGGAGTGGTTAGTTGGTATACGAAGAATTCTGGTAGATAGCTTTAGAATACGATAAAGAGGATCCTAAGATATATCGAAAGAACCTCAAATGTTACAATATATTATAAAAGATTAGACTTAGCTATCAGTAGATATGTTGATTCTAAATCTACAGGTGATCTTGATAGAAGCAAATCTACCATAGGTTATCTATTTAGACTTGTTGGCGATACTATAAATTGGGTTTCAAAACTGCAATCAGTTATAGATACATCAACAACGGAAGCAGAATATATGGCAACTACACAAGCAAATAAAAAAACAGTATGGTTGAAAATATTGGAGAAACTGGGGTATAAATAAGAACAAATTTCTCTAATTTGTGATAGTTAAATTGCTTTACATCTTACAAGGAATCTAGTTTTTCATTCAAAGACCAAGCATATGCAAGTTCAGTACCACTTCATTTGTGAGAAAGTAGAAGAAGGCTTGTCGGATATGCGTAAAATTCATACAAAAGATAACTTAGCAGATTTTTTAATAAAGAAAATCAATATTGATAATTTTATTAGGTGTTAATCCTCTTGCAGCTTGATGGAGACATGAGCAACATGAAGATGGAAAAATAGAAATAATGGTGGTAATATCTAAAAGAATGTTAAGTTGATGAAGCTTGATAGAGTTCAAGCCAAATGGGAAATTTGTTTGGATTTGTCTTGAATCCAAAAGTATAAGTTTGTTAGAGAAGCTTTTGTGAAGATTCCCAAGGAAGACAATTTCTTGTGAAAGTTTGGTAAAACTTCTTATAAAAGATTGGTAAAGTTTCTAGTGAAAGTTTGGTGAGACTTCTTTTGGAAGACATTTGTTTGGTGAAAGCTTCTTTGAGAAGCTAACTTGGTAGGCAAACTTCCTAATTCTATAAATACATCTCATTTGTAAGTGTTCATAGATATTCCAAATTTAAGTGAGAGAGAAAGTAGAGAGTGTTGTCTCCAATTAATAAGAGGAAATAATATTGTTTTCTTCTTGTATAATAGAGAGAAATTGTAACTTGTATTTTTTTTCATAATGAAATTCTTCTACCTTACATGTGGCTTTTACCTTAATTGGGATTTTTCACATAAAATCTGTGTTTAATTTTGTCATTATTTTCTCAAATTTTAGCTACGGCCACACTTTGTTTAATCTAAATTTTCACAATAATAAATTTTATAGCCTAATATAGGATTTGAATTTTTAATATTCACAATATTTTTTTGGAAAATGATAAAATTGAAGATTTATTTTTTAAATTATGTAATGAGGTATAATAAGTATTACATATAATTAAATTTGACATAATCTATTATAATTAACTATTTTTTTTTTATGAAAGCATATTTTCAAAATCATGACACGATTAATTTTTCCTTTTCTTTATTACTTTTTTTACAATAAATAGTGCTGTTGTAAAATTTATGCTTAAAAATTCCTTATTGAATCCAATTGTGTTCTTCCAAACACTGTTACACATTGACCAATAATAGTAATACCTTGCAATTGCCACATAATTGCCACATATTAAGAGAATACACAACACAATTTTATTGGAAGAGTTTACACATATATATAATGATATAGGAAAAACTTTTCAATCTTTTTTCAACAATCTAATGCTCGGATATTAATTGAAATTTACAATTCATACGATTTTAATTATAATCAAAACGTAATTAATGAAGATGTGAATTATATAGTTTAGAGACATAAAGATCGGATATCTCAAGCAAATAATTCAATTTCTGGTTATGAAGGCAACAAAGAATATACTGATGAAGAACATTAATCTATAGCTAGTTTCCCATACATCAAAATTAACAACTATCATGGATAATATGATAAAAACATGATTTTGTAAAAAATTTTGATTCATTAAACCAAAAGCAGCTACTATTGTTGTTGAATAGTATGTATGTATATATTGTTGGTTTTAATTTTTTATATATGGGCTAACATATTAATTTACAATTATATTATGGGCTATCTAATTCAGTAAAGCTATTAAGTAATCTTATATAGGCCCTAGAGACATCTGTTGAATATATACTGTTAATTTGTAAAAATGCAGTACAGGTTTAATTAGGGTTTATAGGATCTTAGTTGACCTGGTATATAAAGAATATAATAGGGTTGTGGTCCCTAAGTTAGATTCCTACTATCATTTATGCTACCTCATCACAAAGCAAATTAGTAAGATAATGAATTCAAGCTTAGAAGCACTTAATCCTAGACGATTCTAGTGTTGATAATTAAGAGGCGTTGAAGTCTAAGAACATGTTTCATCAAACATAGATTTTGATAAGTATTTTCTCCTTATTTTCCATTTATTAACGATTGTCTAACGGTTTACATATGATTATTTGGTTATTCGTAATTGTTTTCATTAAGATTTAACATATTTAACAAGTAGTATCAGGACCCACATTATTAAATCATTAGATGTAATTTTTTTGAATTGATTTCTTTACTATAAAGATTGCTTAGGGTAGAATTTTCTATTCTTAAAAATATTGTCATGAATAATTAAATTTTTATGTATTTTGGTTGATTTATGATATATTTATTTAAGTATTAAGATTGGTTAAGGATTTAGGATCATAAAGGTGGATTTTGGGATTGCAAATTGCTTCATAAGGTTCAAGGCATGGATATGTCACATAAGGAGAAAACATAGAAACCTTAAATTTGCCTAAATTAGAAATTTTCAATTAAGTCCTTAATTGACAAATTTTATTTGAGTCTTTATAGATAAATTTCATTTGAGTCTTCGTACGTAAAATTTCATTTGAGAATTCATGTATAAAATATTATTTAAGTTTAAACATCATATTTTCATGTAATTTGATCCTAAAATTTAGATTTCTTTACAATTACATATATACACAAGGTGAACTCGACCTTTAGATAGATAAACCATAAAGAAACTATATGAAAAACATTAAGTACATATATTAACTTGCTATATATAAATTTAAGTTTTGGTATAATATTTTTATAGTCTCTATTATGTAAGTCAATTTATTTTGAAAAATCAAAATGATTGTAAGTATGGAACTTATGGAAATATTGACTGACTTAAAGAAAAGTCAATATTTGACCAAATTACATGCACACCTATAGTAATAAATATATGATAATTATTAGGTATTTCATATGAATAATAAATCGATCTAAAGAAAAATTTATTGTCAATATTTGATTACTATATCAAGAGTACCACTTACAGTTAATATTTTTGTCCAAAGACTAAATATTAATGTTGTGCTAAGTATCTTGTTTAAAGACATACCATTACGTGAATTTATTTATTATGTTTGGTTATGGATAAAAATTGATAGCTTAATATTTGTTATCTTGTTCTCTATTTATTTAATGCTTTTAGTTCTTTAATATCTTTAAATATCAATTCAATCCTAGTTCTAAATGGCACAAATTTCAAGAATTAGAAAAAGAAAGTTATGATTGTTTTTGATTACATGGATTTAAACCTTACGCCATAAAAAGAATGACCTCCCTTTTTTGTAAATAAAAGTTCCATTGAGGATAAAAGGGACTTTGAGAAGTGGGATTATTTTAATCGTATGAGTCTCATGATAATGAAATATGCAATTCAAAATTTTTCAGGGGCACTATATTCAATGAGAATAATACTAAAAAGTTCTTTAAAGAAATAGAAAAGTGTTTTACCAAGAGTGTAAATACTGAAACAAGTACATTACTATATAAACTTGTTTTAATAAGGTATAAAGGAAGATGCAACATAAGGGAATACATCATGGAGATGTCTTATATTGCTTCAAAATTAAAGCCACTAAAGTTCGAGCTGTTTGAGAATTTGCTCATATATTTGGATTTCATTTCTCTTCTAGTACAATATAGCAAATTCAAAGTGAGTTATAACATTTAAAAGAAGATATCATCTTTTAATAAGCTTATTTCTGAGTGTGTGCAAGAAGAGAAAAGACTAAAGCTAAACCAATCAGAAAGTGCTTACTTGACAACATCCTCTAAGCACAAAAAGAGGAAAAGATGTTACCATTGAGACACTATAAAAGAAAAGAAAAAAGAAATAGGATACAAAATTCACCTGTTACTTTTACAAAAGGGTGGATATATGAAGAAACAATGTCCCAAGTATGCCATTTAGAGTGTTAAGAGAAGCAAGCTTTTCACTTTGGTTTGTTTTGAAGTTAATTTAACTTTTGTACCTAGATATACTTGATGGATAGATTTTGATACTACTACTCATATAAGTATGTCTATGCCAGGTTGTTTGATGAGTTGGTAGCCAAATGATGGTGAAAGACACATCTTTGTAGGCAATGACAATCAGTTACAATTGAAGTTATAGGGACCTTTAGATTATTATTAAAGATTGATTCTTATTTGAATTTGGAAGAAATTTTTATTGTACCGTCATTTAGACTTTGGTTTCTATTTCTGTTTTGGATAAATTTGATTACTCTTGTTCATTAAAAAATAATAAATTTATTTTTTTAAAATTTAAATCTTATTGGTATTGGTTCTTTATTTATGAATGATGGCCTATATTTGTTGGATAAAATTGCTTTATTTAATAAAAACTTGCATACTAGTTCCGTGGTGCAAAACAAAAGTTAATCAGTAAGAATTTTTCTACGTTATGGCATAAACATTTAGGTTACATACCTAAATAGAGAATCGAGAAACTTTTGTCTGATGTGATTCTTGATTCCCTTAATTTAACAGTTTTTCAAGTCTATATTGGGTGTATTAAAGGAAAGCAGACAATTATAAGAAAATTCGAACGTCTTAGAATCAGTTCATACTGATATTTACGAACTATTTCTACGCCTTTTTAGAATGATTAACAGTATTTTATTACATCATAGATGACTATTTTAGTTATGGCTATTTATATCACTGGATATTTTTAAAGCTTTCAAAGTTGAATTGAGAACTAACTTGGCAAAAGGATTAAGTGTCATGCCTTGACCCTAGTCACTCACATGATAATCGCCACGAATCTCAAAAATACATCATATCACTTAGAATACATTCCTAGGACCGCAAGGTATTAGTACCTATTTTCAAACTCATTTTCAAAAATAAAATAAAATAATATAATATGGAAGATTTTCAATCATACAAGTATCAACAATTGTATTTTCTCAAAATACA
>JAVXUL010113762.1:0-17780 GCA_035590515.1 Trichilia minutiflora
TATGGCCAAAAATTTAATGGTGATTACATGATGAATAACATTTCATCACATGAAATTAACATAATCTATGATCATTTTAAAATAAACACAACAATTGTATACTTTTCCACTATCACCAAAAATCATCATCATAATCATTTATAGTATCATATAAACATGCTAAATGCTTTAATATATCCACAAATTCAAGTTTTATGGCACAAAAAACCTAAATTTTTCATAAACTCTAATTTGCTCCAATCTTCAAATTCATCCAAACCAACACCAAATTAAGCACAAATACAGCACAACAACATGCTCTGATACCATTTGAAGATTATACTGCAAACAAAACCATTTATTTAGGGTTTAGAAACATATATCCAAGATTAGGCCAAAAATCATCAAAAATAAGCAAATTCACACTAACCTTTAGTATTAGGAGATGAAGATCAACCTTGAAAACACAAGATCTCAAGAGAAAAATTAAACCCTTACTTTCCTCTTGCTTGGTCGAATTTTAGAGAGAGAGAGCAAATGTCACTTTTTTTAATTTTTGCTAAAAATGCTTAAATTCACTAAAAAAATGGAAAATGACTCATTATATAGGCACATATACATTTACTTAATTGCCCTTAATCTTTTAGTCAAAGACTAATGGATCTAAAGCTTATGAAGCAAGTTTTCCAAGTAAAAATACAAAATATCACAAAGACCTTAAAACTTTGGTTTTATGATATTTAGGTCCCTAATTCGATTAAACCAACTTTGACCAAATATTTTTCAATTATTTTTTATATCTAAATATAAATGGAATAATATAACTTATCATGGAATAATATAACTTATCATAAGTTATATTCAAGTCATTTTATAAAACTCTCAAGTTCGTTAAACTATTTAATGTGTAAATGATTTATACTTTTCGGCTTTATATTATCTCTGAGAGTGCTAGCCCTCTTATGGATAATATTTAATCTCTCTAATAGTAAAGATAAACACAAGTTTATAGTTGTGACCTCTTGATTTATTGTGATATTAGCCGTAAGTCAAAAAAGATCTCATCGAGTCCGTTTCAAATCGTTTGAATACTTAACAATTATGGTTGACGTCTAACAACATTCCATAGTCCCTAAACTACAATGGAGAAAATCCTAATCTCAGTTTCTGTTTGGATTAATGGTCATTATGCTTTGAACTCGTTATTATAAAACTATTTCATATAACTATAAAGTGATTTGGCCAAAGACTTTGATTTTAGACATTTACTAATATTCGAATGGGAACATGAAGCTAACGTAAGTCAACGGAATCTCGAAATCATTTACATCGAGTCAATGAATCCCTTATTGACATCATTCGCATCCCGATACAAATAACATATGATCAAACTAGCTTATTATCAAGACTTGATTAGTCTCGTATTTATACACCATATGAACCATATATATTTATACCAACTAACGATAATGATGTCTCAGGTCAGAGAAATACTTCTCTCAATAGTGGAATTATATAATGAATCATTGACAACATATATCTGCGTGATTCATCATATTGTGGTCACGTTTGAAAAATAGTTCTACTAACTATTAATCTACACTAATATCCTAATAACATGACTATCATGTTACCCGTACTAATATCATTTCATAATATTCATTGGAGATATTAATTGTATTTACTATGCAATATTGATGCCTAGTCAATATGATTTATATAGGGAATATTTTGATAACTTTATTATTTGGGCTATTCATATGTATACTCTATTGTTAGTATGTATAATAATAGGAAGCAACATACATATTTAAAGCAAAAATAATTTCTTTATTAATGAATATATATAGTATACATCATTTAAAGTAATTTAATACAAAATGCTCAAACCGACGACACTAATAGTTTAGGGTAAACTATACTAACAGTTATCAGCTAGCTTTCTACCTTTCAGTTTTTATACTAATGACCAAGTGTGATTTTCTTTAGTGACATCTCCTCACACATGGTTTTGAACCGTTTTCTACCTCAGAGCTCTTTTAAGCCTCTTTTACATTTGTTGGTTCATTCTCTTCAACTTTTTCAGCTGTGAAGTATACAAATGCTATCATATCCGTATATCCAAATTTTACAAGTGTCTTAATTTGCCTCTTAGTTTTTGTCCCTCGTTAAATGGTAGTCATGTAAAATCTCTTTTGAAGATCCACTTCGTATATCAACTTCATCATCTCCCTTAATTTCTCTCTCATCTTCTTCATTAGGTGGTTTAAACTTCTTTTCTTCAAAGAAGTCAAGCTTTACCTCAAGCTAAGGCTGTTTGTTTTCTTTGATGAGCTTCCAGCATCATTTATGCTTTTTTAACTAAATCATCCTCTAAAAACTTCAAATTTTTACTAATTACACACTTCTTACTCATAACACTATATTTTTTAGCCTTTTAGGTATCTAATGAATATGCCTTTTACAGTTCTTATTTCCCATTTGCCTCACCTTATGTACACGTAAATTGTGCATCCGAAGACTCTCAAATATTCTAATGTTTAGTGATGAAGTAAAACTTCTCTTAATGTGATACATAGTTGTATGCACTATCGCACTGTCTCAACCCAAAACATCTTGGATAATCCTACACATATCAACATAGTCCTCACTTTTTTTAACAATATCTTATTCATCCTCTTTGCTATCTCATTTTGCTATAGAATGCCTCATATAATGGTACTCCTTACCTTCTTTTAGATTTTCTTGATTTTATATTTGGAATACTCTTTCCCTTCAATCTGGATGCCGTCTCCATTAAGTGCCATATCTAATCCTTCACGTTCCAATAATTCCTTCATCTTTAGTTTCCAAAGACTAAAGTCTTCTTCCATAAAAAAATTTTGAATTAGGGACTTGGTGTTTTCTATTCTTCTTCTTTAATTATCCTTTTTGATTAGGCTCTGATACCACTTGTTGATAATAAGAACTAGTTTATAAAAAACTATTAAGATTAGAAAACAATACCAATAACAATTAAAAGAAGATTAACTTAATAATTAGTAACTTAAGCTACAAAAACAAGCAACCAAGCACAAGAAATCAATAATTCAAAGAAGAAAGATTATATTATTACTATAAACCACTATAATTCAAAAAAAAAACTTCTTTCAATAGCCAATATTCCTTTATTTCATACTCTTTCTTTGTTAGCCTTAACCTAGAAGATAAAACACTTTTATTTATATGAGTCGACTTCATGAACACATTAGAATTTAGAAGTCAAGTCAAAGTTAACAAAAATTTATATTATTCATTCGAATGAACTATCTAATTCATTCAAATGAATTACCTTATTTGTTTGAATGAATCTTTAGGTTTCAACTTCGTTCTAACAAAATTCAATTTTATTTAACCTAATATTTTCATACTTACTGACTTAATTTGTCAACTTATTCATTTAAACAAATTTTCAACCTTTTTTGACTTCTTCAATGTTCTCGATAAGTCTAACTGTCTTAAGCATCCGTTCAATCGAATCTCTATTTTCACCTATAAAACTCTGAATAAAATTTTAACAAAAATCTATAAAATTAAAGGGATCAAGAATCTCATTATACATAAGTAGCTCAATTCTCTATTTGGAGATATATTCTAAACACTTATGCTTTAGTAAAGCAGAATTCTCGTTAGTTAATTTTTATTTTAGACCTCATGTACTTATATGTAAGATTTTATTATATAAGACAACTATATCCAGCAAATATAGGTTATTAACAAACAATAAAGAGTTAGTACTAATAAGTTTTGAATTTTAAAAAAAATTAAACTAACTACTTTCAAATGAATAAGAATAATCAAATATATCGAATACAAAAATAAAAATCAATTTTCATATAAACAACAATACAATATAAGTCTCATTCAAATTTAAATAATAATCAGTCTATAATAATAACCTTAAAGTTCTAATCGCCTCAATTTTCACTAATTTATTATCACTCACATAGATATATATTTCACCATCACTTGACATTCAAAAACTTAGATAATACTACATAAATATATTATGTGAATAGTAGCATAGGAATTTATTCACCAAGTATGTTTAGGTACTAAAGTTAAATTAACCTCAAAATAAATCAGAGTAAAAAGTCTACAAGTTTTGTACTCAATGTGTAATAGTTGATACATTCTTTCTTTTTATGTCATTACTCTAATAAAAATAACAAGTAAATGTGTCATTTTATTGCCTCTATTATTTCTTTTGTGGTGGAGTACTTGCAACTTCCTTATTTTTCTTTCTTTTGTTATTCTTGTTTTTGTTCTTAGAGGTGGTTGTTAGATGAGGACTTTCTATCTTCTTTTGCTTCAGCCTTTCCTCTTCTTTCACATAATGAGAGATAAGCATATTAAAATATCATGTCTCCTTTTGACACTTGTAGGTCACCTTAAACTAACTAAATTGTGTAGAAAGAAAAACCAAAATCAAGTGTATGAATAAGTCCTTAGATAGCTCCAGCTTAAGTGCCTTTAGTTTTTAAGAAAAATGTGACATCTTTATGTACTCCTTTATGTTCTTTTTTCATATCTCATTAAAATAAGATTTGATAAAAGCATACTTATTTTATCTTTTTCATTCTTGTTGAATTGCTTTTTAATTTCCTCAACCATAGTACCATTGAAGGTTTCTAAAACAACACATTTCATGATTATAAGGCTTATGAAAATCAAATAGTCACATCTCTCCATATCTCTCTTATCATCAGAGGAGCTCTTATCCATAATATAAGGTCTAGATTTATGACACTGAAAGCAATCATAATATTCTCTTTCTATAACTTAAAGTTTGTGCCATTAAGTATAAGAATCGAATTGATGTTGATAATAATAGTAAAAGTAGAACTAGCAATTAAACAAAGAACAAAATAAATAAAACAACAAGCTCACATGAATTTTATATCACATAATAAATATTTTCAAATAATAATAAGGCTCATCATAAGATACCTAGTGTAATATTAACATCTAGTATGTAGATAAAAATATCAATTTATAAGTGGTATTGTAGATTTACAAATCAAATATTGATAATAAATCCTATTAAATAATAAGCCTTTCTTTGGACTAACTTATTATTCATATAAAATCTTAATAATTATCACATATTTATTACTACAACGGTGCATGTAATTTGAGCAAATATTAACCTTCATTTGAGTCAGTTAATATCTACATGAATTACAAACATAACCATTTTGATATTTCAAAATTAATTAATCTCTGTAAGAAAGGGTACTTTGAAAACATATTTCTTAAATCAATTTATTTTATAATACAAGACATTCAAAAAAAAAGTATCAAAGTATGAATTCAAAACCCTTTTTTTTTCGATGATCAATAGCCAATAGCCAATGGTCAATGGGTCAAGGCTTGATTGGGTTGTGTCAACCCATCCTAGATCCTTATCTAGCCCATGGATCCCTTATCATTAGCCTAAAAGAATTGGGCTTAACATTATAAAATATTAATCGTAGCTAAAAAAAAACTTCCCTTGTGTTTTAAATCTTGATTAACAAAAAACCTCTAAATTCTAATTAAAGATTCTAAATCTCGATTAATAAAGAAAACTAATAAAGCAAACATTAAATTTTCCTAGTTTCCTCTTCAAAAGAGGATTTATGCTTCTTTTGCCAGTTCTTCACCCTCTCTTAATAAAAAACTCAAAATCCAAGAAAATAAATCCAAATTTAATAATATATACATATTTCATATTTAGTAATCATGTATGTATCCAAAAAATTTAACAAAACGAATATATATATATATATTAATGAATGATGAGAAATTATTTTTCATTGATTCAATGTGATATAACTTTGATACCACTTATCAAAAAATTCTTTAAAAGACGGAAACCAAAAGTTCTTTAGATGACAAAAACCTCTATCAAGACTAAGATCATTCATGTTGGATTAATAAATAAAAAGAATAAAAATGAAAATATACTTGAATCTATACTAATGAACATGATTCTTGAATCTTGAAGTTATTAGTTTTTCAAGTTCAAAATATACATAATTTCTTAAAGAAAAAGTTTTCTATCTTTTGGATGGGATATTAAAAAAAGAATCTTTAACTTTTTTCTAACTTGAGGAGTGTAACCATATATACATATAATAATTATGTTACAACCGGAGAAGCCCGCCCAAACTCCGGGAAGAATACAGTTAGGCCAAATGAGTTAACATATTCATGGACTTGAACACCATTTATAACCTAAAACCTTAAGTGTCACATTCCGACTCATGGATCCCACATGTGACAACCATCATAGACCCCTAGGGCGTACTCAATCACACAGAATACCACCTGTAGGCCTGTAAGGCTTTGATAAAATCTGTTTTCACAAAAATTTCATATCACACTTCCAAACAATCCAGCCTTACACCCAAACTTCCAATAAATAAATAAAACCACAAACACTTCGACTAAATCTGTGCGCACAATAAATAAAACATTTATAATAATAAAATCTGTAGGGATCAATCCGTCCCTAAATAGGTTCATACATTTATTACAAGTCTGTTTCTTATTTTCAAATCTCACAAACAAAAAGAAAGCAAAGATGACATCAGTGGACTATGGACTTCCAGTGTGAGTCAAAATGTGTATACTTGAGTCTTTAGTTCAAAAGCAATCACCACCACCAACGCTTATCTTGTCAATTTTCCTGAAACTGAGAAGTGAGGGGGGTGAGTATACAGGAGTATACTCAGTGAGTGAACAAAATAAAAACATAATAGGTATTCATATATATATATATATACATATTTACACACACCAAGGGATCAATAGATAAAATACAATTTGAAATCATTTAAATCAGAAGAAACTTTCTTTATTTTTGAAATCCTTGAATCATGGTATAGAAAATCATTGGGCAGGCTCCCATTCCTGGTGACTACCCTGGCCGTGGGTATCCCGAGACCGTCAGTGGGTTTTATATGCAATTAAAACATACTTTTACAAAAATATTCATTTTGATGTATAAAGAAAACAATGCATGAGTTGTTTATACAAAAACAAGCTCACCACTAATGTTCGCCTAGGATTAGCCACGTGGTGATCTTATGCTAATCCGACTGGGACTCACAGGTGGTCAAACCTCCACTCAAAAATAAATCAACACCATATAACTCGTCCACCTGTGAAGCTCCACACTCACCTAGACGACCTGTATCCACTCAGGACGACCCTAGGCTACAACCAGTAGTTACTGCGCACAACAGGCCAACATGACCACATCACCATATACAATAACACAGGCCTACACGGCCATCATTATCACAAGTACAGGCCTAATATGGATGTCATCATAATAAAGAGCACGACAAAAATACAAACAGGCCATCATGGCTGCAAATCACAATAAGTGCCATAATCTAGCCCCAAAGGCCATATCATCGTATAAAAGCATATTCCAAAACCATAACATAGTATGAAGTTCAGTATCAACCATATATTACACATATATATAAATATTTCCACATTTGAAAGGCAATAAGAAACACATTTACAAATATTTGCATATTATCTCGTTTATAAAGAAAACAGGTTTATAGATAAAGAAATAAAAGGAGAGAGTGTCCACTCACAACTCAGGGAGGGTATACACTCCTTAGTACCCCTCATTCCTCGGCAAACTACGCGATTATCTCAACCTCAAAATGTCGCCTATTCACACGCATAACTATTATCAATTTACATTCTAATATACGAATGGAATCCAAATACGTGCAATGCATGCTAAACCCAAATTCCTAATTTTGAACCATTTTTCAGATTCGTCTAAAACCTAGACCTCAGATTACTAAATTATTATCACTACGGACCCATAGTACGACGAAATCGACGCATTTCGACTTATACTCGCGATTCTAACTAGTGGACCCTACTCCTTGCCAGAATAGTAATCAGAGTTACTGTTCACACTTACTTAAAATCTTTGAAATCATAAATCTAATTTCCTACGACTTCCACGACTCCTCTACAACCTACAATTATGCCTTAAAACTAAAATGTGAGGGCTAGATTTACGAAAATTCATACAAAAACCCATACGAATAAAAATGCTTAAAATTAAAAAATGAACATATAGGCGAGTTAGAATCGAAGCTACAAACCTCGTGGTGTGGTGGGTTTACTCCGATTTCACCTCTAACTCGAAAAACCCCAAATCTCCTCCTGGAACCCTAACTTCTCTCTCATAAATCCGTGCTCCTAGCACCAAATTAAATCTCTCAGCATGTTAGATGCGTAGAATGCAACTTGTGGTGAAAAGAAATCGAAGTTTGGGTAAAATGTGGGTGGATCTAGAGAGAGAAATAGAGGAAATATGAGAGAAGAGGAGAAGGAGAGAAAAAGGAGAGAAACCCTAAAATTTTGGCCCCTAAACCCCTTTTTATAGAAAAAGGGTAAAATTATCATTTTGCCCTTAAGTTTTCTTAAGGAGGAAGCTTCTGAAAAGGGGTAATTTAGTCATTTTATGTCGATTCGGTCGAACGAATAACACTTCTTTCGAATGAATCCTTCGGTGCTACAGAAGTCAGAGAGCTCGCAAATTACCGGTTGAACGAACCCTCATTCATTCAAACGAATCCATGCTTCGGTTGAATGAATGGCTTCTTCGATCGAACGAATCTGAAGCCAAAATTTTTCAGAGAGTCCTCAACATGTCGGTCGAACGAATCACCCATTCGATCGATCGAACCCACCAAAATTTGAATTCTCACTTAAATATTCCCCACACGAGCCTAGAATTACACTCACAAGTACATGAGGCATGAAATGAATGCATATGTATATGAACTGGAGAAGTAAAGATGACTAATATACCCTTGCAGTAAAACATGGGATGTTACATCATCTCTCTCTTGGCCGAACTATGGGAAGGGAAGAAGCAAAGGATGCTTGACAAAAAATCAAGCTAAAAAGTGAATAGAAAAGAAGGACAATCACGCAACAAAGTGGAAGAATACATTTGGAAAGTCTTTTTCAAGCTTTCAACATAAGTTAAAGGTAAAATAAATTATTTATATTTTCTGCAACAAATGTAAAATGTATTGGTTAATGTTAAAGAGACGTATAGATGTGTTGATGATGGTGAGAAAGTGATGATATTATTGTAATCATGATTGTTGACCTAATTATGTGTGAAAAATTCCATGGGTTATGTTTGGCTCTGAAGGGGGAATTTCATCTATTACAGTGCAGCAAGTATGAAAGTTGTTTGATAAATGATAATGAGAAGGAGATGGTGTGATGGATGTGTGAATTGGTGGTTATGAATTGGTGCAAAGGATGATGTGTATAGTAATGGTAGCTTAATGTGTGTGTTTGATATAGAATCATGTAAAAACTTTTATGATTTGTTTTGGATACCTTTTGGTGCATGAAAATAGTCATTTAGAAGGATGGAATGTGGTAATGTAAGACCTAGCTATGTATGGTCGAACTTAGAACAAAATTGTTCACTTATGTTTAACATGCATGCTACCGAATTTTTCCTAAACAAGATGGAAAGAATGACCTATAACTTGAGTTTTAGACATCCGTTTAATAAACCACAAAATTCTTCATAAACTAGACACACTCTTGTGTAACATAGTTAAAAATCAATACTTTTTAATAAAAAGAAAATTTTCTGAAAACTCGTAATAGGACTACCTGAACAGGTGACTGAAATTGGCTTCACTAAGCAGTGTGGGAAGATTTGGTTATAACTTAGGTTCCATAAGTTGAAATTGAAATTCGTAAAAACTCACTAACTTTAAACACATGATAGATTATTCTGGAAGAATTTCAGCCTCAGATTCATCACTAAGTAAATACAGTAAACTTTGGAAGTTCGCTTATTAGTTATGATAATATCCAGATTAGGGTTAGTGGCAATAATGTAGGGGACATTGTAAACCCTAAACTAATGCATAGCATTTGCATGGTGAGTTAATGCATGATGTATATGATATGGCTCTAAAGTAATGAATTAAAAGTGTAGAATATTAATTTGTGTATGAATGAATTAGAATAAGCTAAGGTAGTGGTTATATATGTTAAACCCAACCATGTACTATCAGTGAACTATGTGCGATCAATTGATTTTAACTTGAGTTGTAATTAACGAAATTGAGTTTTGTAAAAAGCTATGTCAACTAGATACATACAGAAATAAGCAATAAGAGTTTCAGCCCCTGCCCTATACTATACCAAGCCCAGTGAATTTTGTAAGTCGACATTATGTTGTATGATGATGCTTTAGGTAACGGGAAACTAAATTTTGATAACTTGACATGCATAACTCTAAATTAGGTTCAGTAAAATTTGTAGGCAACCTTGATATGTTAATTTTTCAAAAAATATGAGTGCTTATGCATATAGCAACTTGTTTATGATTTAAGACATATGTTATACCAACTTCTCTGATAAGGCTTTAAATTAGCCATAGATTGATGATCGAAGACACGATCATCGATAACTCTTTAGGATACTCTGGATCAACCATAGAATTGTAAGTGAAGCACTTAGCTTAATTACTTTATTTATTTATTTGTGAAGAAGAATGTGAGAATTAATGGATTACTTTACATGTTTGTTATGTTAATGTATGATTTTATTATAACTGATTGAATTGGAAATTGAGCTTTTTGAATGGATTTGAAATGAGTTTGGAAATTATTTGAAATATAGATTTATGTTTTCTAGCCTTTATGAATGTTTGATATTGATGGCGTGTACGAATCATAGCATGAAAAAATTCAGGAGGACACTCCTGGTCCTTTCATTTTTCACATTTAGTTAGATATTCCTGAACGTAGTATATTAACGATTGGTTGAGATACTCCCAAGCGTAGCTTGTCTGTTTTACTTTAGTTTGTTTTATATAAATATGTTGAATAGTACTAGAAGTATCTTGAATATCATTATCACTATTGATTGTTATTTTTTAATATTAGCACTTCACTCACTGAGTTTTCAGATATTTTATAGGACCAATCCACTGGTAAGTCATTGCCTATTCAGAGAGACATGAGTGAGAAAGGAAAATTGTGTTGCAGTCATTAGGGTTAGGCCATTACATTCCGAGAGCATTCACGTAGAACGCATAGGCAGTTTGTAATATGTGTATTTTTGAATAGTGTATAATTTTGTATGTTATTGGACATTATATATAAAAGAGTTTATATCTATATAATACTACACTTTCAGGTCATATATATTTTGATTTATTTAGGTGTTCTTATATGGGCATTGAATGACATATGGTATAATAACATTGAGCAGTCCAACATTAGTTAAAGGCTTAGGGTGACAATGGAATCTGTCACCTGTCAGTAGCATCTGCGTACTAGAGATGTTACAAAGTTGGTATCAGAGCATAGTCTAGGGGTCAATGACTGCAGTAAAAGGATATGAGCATCTTATATATGTAGTATTCCCGGGATACTTATATATGAGAGGCTATCTTTTCAGTATTTACCTTTCTCAGTATATGTCTCAGTCCCGTTATATTAATTATTCTATGAATATATCTAATCTAAATTCATTATTTTATAGATATCATGCCTCTTAAGGGAAGACCTAAAGGTAAGGATGCACCGTAGGGTATCGAGCCGGATAGGAGGTCGGCTGTACCTCCTACTGATACAAAGTAGGGACAGAGAGCGGAGTCTATCCAGGAGAGACAGAGTAATGATATAAAGGGTAGACCAGTCATTCAAAGTTTGGAGATGATAGCTGTGGATATGCAGTAGTTATAGTAGATTATGGGTGTAGTACTTCAGTCGATAGTATAATAACAGCAGTCTGCGGGCCCAGTACCATCAATTGCTGAACCCTCTATACTAGTACCACCTCCATCTACTATACCACCTATGACTCACCAGATTTCTACCCCACATGATATACCAAGTCCCTCTACCTATCAAGTAGGATCATCTTTTTTGTCCCAATAGCCTCCACCCGTATCGAGCCAAGTAACACAGTAATAGGAGTTACTAGTCTCACTGTATGATTTTCGAAAATTACACCCGCCTACATTTTCAAGAATGGAGGCCTCCCCAGATCCTTGTAGGTTTATTAAACAGTCGGATGGTATATATACTACTTTAAGGTGTACTCTAGAGAGGGTTGTAGATCTGGCTAGCTTTTAGTTACATAACATGGCGTACAAATGGTTCACCACTTATCAGGATGGTCAATGACCAGATTCCCCTCCATTAGCCTAGGAGGAGTTTAGATCAGCATTCCTATCCTGATTTTTACCTCAAAGTGTTAGGGATGCTAAAGCAAGAGAGTTTGAGCAGCTTGCTCAAGGGGAGCAGATGACAGTAGTAGAGTATGACATACAGTTTACATAATTATCGAGGTTTGCTCCTCATCTGATTAGTATTAAGGAGATGAAGGTGAAACGATTTATTCATGGCCTCCAAGACTATTTATTCAGATCGATCTATTTCACGGAGATGACCACCTATCCTCAAGTTTTGGATGCTGCTCTCAAGTTTGAGGTGCGAGTTTGAGAGAGGTAGGTAGATAGAGGGTCTCAAAAGAGGCCAAGGTCAGAGGGTGGTGATAAACCATGACAGGGGGGACCCAGTAGACAACAGTAGGCATCGACCCCTCATTTAACTACCTATCGTGATAGAGGTTCAGCACGTATAAATTCTGATCATAAGCCAGCTCAGAGTATCATATCTTGAGCTGGATCCACACCATCTGTGGTTCAGCCACCTTCAAGTGCACCAGTATGTCGTACCTGTGGGAAGACCCATAGGGGCTATTATCGATTGGGGACTAAAGAGTGTTATCGTTGTGAATAGTTAGGACATCTGAAGATGAATTGTCAAGTGCCATCAAATCAGTTACCATTTATCAGTGCTACACCAGTTTCACCACGATCCCAGTTTGATTGAGGTATAGGAGGACTATAATAGAGGCCCACTGGTAGACCTCAGATAGTGGGAGGTCGCGAA
The DNA here is from genome assembly GCA_035590515.1 of Trichilia minutiflora. Taxonomy (NCBI): domain Eukaryota; kingdom Viridiplantae; phylum Streptophyta; class Magnoliopsida; order Sapindales; family Meliaceae; genus Trichilia; species Trichilia minutiflora. The sequence goes on from JAVXUL010113762.1 coordinate 12,993, forward strand.
CAGATAACTATAGATCGGGGATAGACCTCCACCAGTAAAGCTCAGGGTCGAGTTTATACTCTTACCCCCAAGATGCACAAGCATCCAATACTGTGGTTATAGGTACACTTCTAGTTGGATCATTACATGCTAAAATGTTATTTGATTCAGGTGCCATGTATTCATTTGTTTCACCATATTTTATTGCTTTCCTGAGGAGAGACATGGAACATCTAGATTTACCTATAGTTGTAAGCACTCCTGTTGGAGATCCTATAGAGGTGACACAGGTTGTAAAAGTCTGTCTAGTCATAGTTAATAGACATAAGTATTATGTAGATTTAGTACTGCTGAAGATCTTGAGTTTTGATGTTATTTTAGGTATAGATTGGTTGTCAGAGCATCATGTAATTGTTGATTGTTGGAAGAAGACCATCACCTTTCATATTCCGAATAAGCCAATTAGGGTGTATCAGGGGGATAGGAGTGAAGTACTCCATAACCTAATTTCGATCATGCATGCCTATAGACTGCTCCAGAAGGGGAGTATGGGTTATTTAGCATGTGTGATGGATTACAGGGTTGAGAGCCAAAGGATTGACCAATTTTTGGTGGTTCAAGATTACCCAAATGTATTTCTAGAGGAGTTTCCAGGCTTACCACTTGATAGGGAGATTGAATTTTGCATTGATGTTATAACGGACACACAACCTATTTCAATTCCTCTGTATAGGATGGCCCCAACAGAACTCAAAGAGCTGAAGGGATAATTACAAGATTTGTTAGATAAGAGTTTTATACGTCCCAATGTGTCTCCATAAGGTGTCCTAGTATTGTTTGTAAAGAAGAAAGATGGATCTCTCAGACTATGTATTAACTATAGACAGCTGAACAAAGTAACGATTAAGAATAAATATCCATTATCGAGAACTGATAACTTATTTGATTAATTATAGGGGGCCTAATATTTCTCTAAAATTAATCTTTGATCGGGGTATCATCAATTAAAGATACGAAGGGAAGATATCCCGAAAATAGTTTTTCGAACTAGATATGAACATTATGAGTTTCTAGTGATATCTTTTAGCTTGACTAATGCCCCTGCAGCCTTTATAGATTTGATAAACAGGGTGTTTAGGTCATTTCTAGACCGATTTATGATTGTTTTCATTGATGATATTATGGTGTACTCAAGAAGTGAACAGGAGCATTCAGAGCATTTACATCGAGTGTTGCAGACATTGCGAGAACATGAGCTTTACGCTAAGTTTTCCAAATGTAAATTTTGGCTCTTGAGGGTGAATTTTCTAGGTCATGTGGTGACAAAGGATGGTATTAGTGTAGATTCTCAAAAGATTGAAGATTTAAAAAAGTGGCATCGACCTACCTGTGTGATAGAGATTCAGAGTTTTTTAGAGTTAACTGGATATTACAGAGGATTTATTGAGAATTTCTCCAAGATAGTTGCTCCATTGACACGCTTGACACAAAAGAATGTGAAGTTTGAATGGTCAAATGCCTATGGGAAGAGTTTCTAGAAGCTTAAGGAGCGATTGACTACAACTCCTATTTTAAGTCTCCCCTCAGGTTCTAGTGGATATACAGTGTACTGTGAAACTTCTAAAGTGGGTTTGGGCTATGTGTTGATGCAGAAAGGAAGAGTTATTTCTTATGCTTCTAGGCAACTAAAGCCATACAAGCAAAATTATCCCACTCACAACTTGAAAATGGCTATAGTGATATTTGCTCTGAAGATTTGAAAACATTATTTATTCAGAAAGACATTTGAGATTTTCATTGATCACAAGAATGTCAAGTACATCTAGAGTCAAAAGGATCTTAACTTGAGACAGAGACGATGGATTGAGTTATTGAAAGATTATGACTACTCTATTCAGTATCACCCGGGCAAGGCGAATGTTATGGCTGATACCCTGAGCAGAAAATCGATGGGGAGTGTATCTCATTTGTCTATTGATAGGTGGCAACCAGTTCAAGAGATACAAAAATATTTTCAAGATGGTATAACTTTCCAGTTAACTAGTCAGGGAGCACTACTGGCATAAATTTAAGTGAGGTACACTCTTGTGGATGAGATTAGAGCTGCATAAGATGTAGATCCTTTTGTTCAACAGATTAGAGACCATTTGAAACAGAGTGACAGTAATGAGTATTGTGTAGATAGTGATGGCATTTTGAGAAAGCAGGATAGGGTTGTACTGCTTGCGACCAAAGATTGAGACATTCATTATTGGAGAAAGCCCATGCCTCTTCTTGTACCATACATCCTAGAATCACCAAGATGTATCATGATCTCAAGGATAACTATTGGTCGAAAGGTATGAAAAAGGATATAGTAAAGTACGTTTCTAGATGTCTCACTTGCCAACAAGTGAAAGCAAAATATCAGAGGCTAGCAAGGGTACTCCAAAGCTTAGATATTCCTTAATGAAAATGGGATAACATCACCATAGATTTTATAGTAGGGCTTCTATGTGATTCAATTTGGGTTATTGTTCATTAGTTGACAAAGTCTGCTCACTTTCTCCCTGTAAAATCCACATATTCAATAGCTCAGTATGCCAGATTATATTTGGATAAAATAGTTTCATTACTAATGGCCCAAAAATATTTTGATACTATATGTTTAATTGACAAATGTTTGTTTTTGATGATACCAAAATATATAGAAAAATAATTTATGCATGAACTTTATTGAGTGATGATTATACGGCATATATTTCACTTAATCTTTTTTAGAACGAAAATATGTTTTTAGGAGTTTAAATTTGGAATCGAAAGCATCAAGAAAATATGGCCAGACTCAAAAGTAGCTATATGTTACTCAAATGTATCGACACGTTTTGGCTATAGTGTTGAATTCAAGCCCGAGTTTTGGAACCCTGCCTCAAACATTTCGATACCTTTGAAGAATGCTCAAACGTATCGATACCCTTACTCAATGTATCGATACGTTGGTGATGAAGAAATTGAAGATTGTAGAAGAACGTATTGATACCCTTGAAGAGCACATCAACACGTTCGTGATAGACTCATCAAAACTTACGTGAAAATATATCGGTACTTTAGAGAATGTATCGATACCCTCAAGGCAATAGAGCCTAACGTATCGATACCCTCAAAATTCAAATTGAAATATATCGATACCCTGAAGAAAACTATAGGCTTCTACAATAAATCATAATAGTAACGGCTACTTCAAAAGCAATTAATGCCGTCATTAATGAAGAAACAAAATAGTTATTGAAAGAATTAAATTCAAACATAAATACAACCAAGTTTGAAGAATCGAGTTGATCAAGGTACAATTATTCTGAGCTTAACATCTGAAAACATTCCTCTGTAAAATTAATTTTATTCTCTTTGTTTCATTGTTATCAGTATTTATTTCTAGTGAGAGAAAGTTTAAGTTCATTGCATATTTACTCTTGAGAGAGTTAAAAATTTTTATCTTTTTAACTGAAATTTATTCAGGGTTACTCTTCACCCGTTAGAAAGAAAGATTATATTGGGTTTCACTTCACTCGATTTAAAAAGAAGTTGTAATTATGGTTGCCCTTTACCTATTCAAAGAAAGAGTTGTACTTTGGGTTTCTCTTGACTCATAAAAATAAAGATTTAGTAATCTTCGATGTGAGTAAAATCATTCGAGAAGAGTGGATGTAGACTCATAGTCGAACCACTATAAAATTGTATTGTGTATTCTTTAATCTCTACTTTCATAATCATTTTGTATCTTATTCATAGAGTATATATGCAGTAACATTACTTTTCAAAAACTATCATAATTTTTTTTTAATATCCAACTCACCCCCCTCTTGGATTTTACCATCTAGGTGTTCAATTACATGGAATACATATCTCAATAATCTGTGACAGAGGTTCTCAATTTACATTCAAGTTTTGGCAATCATCTAAAAAGCATTGGGTTTCTAGTTGCACTTTAGCACTGCCTTCTATCCACAGACAGATGGTCAATCAAAACGAACCATATAGATTTTGAAGGATATGTTGAGAGCCTATATTATAAATTTTGAAGATAGTTGGGGCCAACACTTGTCGTTGATTGAATTTGCATATAACAACAGTTATCAAGCAAGTATTCAAATGGCTCTATTTGAGGCTTTATATGGAAGAAAGTGCAGATCTTCAGTTGGATGGTTTGAAACTGGAGAGCAAAATCTGTTAGGACCTGATTTGGTATAAGATATGGTGGAAAAAGTAAAGTTGACTAGGGAAAGAATAAGATAGCTCAGAACCGTCAGAAATCATATACAAAAATTCGAAGAAAAGATTTATAATTTCAGGTGGGAGATTTGGTATTTCTGAAGATCTCCCCTTTTAAAGAAGTAATGAGATTTGGTAAGAAAGGCAAGCTCAATCCCAAATACATCGGGCTATTTCAGATCTTGTGCAAAGTTTGAAACAAAGCTTATGAGCTTTCACTCTCTCTTAATATGGACAGAATACATCCTGTGTTCCATGAATCGATGTTACGAAAGTATCTATATGATGAATCACATGTCTTAGAGCCTAAGACAGTCAATATTGGTCAAGATCTAACATACCTGGAGCAACCAGTGACCATTGTTGATAAAGGAATCAGAAAGCTAAGATCCAGGTAGATTTCATCAATTAAAGTAGTTTGGCAATATCATAAGAAACAAAAGGCCATTAGGGAGTCCGAAGAGGTTATGAGGAAGCAGTTTCCCTAGTTGTTTAAGGCTGAAGGTATTTGCTTGTCTTTAAATTAATTAGATTCGAGGACCCTAGTTGTTTAAAGCTGAA
>JAVXUL010113773.1:0-17778 GCA_035590515.1 Trichilia minutiflora
TAACAACATTTTAAGAACCAAAAACATTATTATCGCATTTCATCATAGGTTTATAAAACAGGATTTGAGATAGAAAAATAAAATCAAAGGAAATCCACTCACAACTTAGGGAGGGTATACACTCCCTAGTTCCCCTCGTTCCTCGGCGAACTACGCGAGTACCTCGACCTCGAATCGTCGCCTATCCACATGCATAAATATCATTAATATACATTCTAATATGCGGATGGAATCTAAATACATGCAATGCATGCTAAATGTCCGAGTTTTCGATATTGAACCATTTCACAGATTCGTCTAAAACTCTCGTTAAGCCTCGAATTACCCAATTATTATCGCCACGGACCCACATTACGCCTAAACCAACGTATATCGATTTATTCCCGTGATTCTAACCAGTAGACCCCACTCTCTTGTCAAAACAGTAACTGGAGTTACTGTTTATGTTTACCCAATTTCTCCGAAATCGTAAATCTAACTTCCTACGACTCCTACGATTCCTCTACAGCTCATTTTACGCCTTAAAACTAAAATGTGGGGTCTACGTCTATGAAAATTCAGACAAAAACCCATACGAATAAAAATGCTTAAAACCATAAAATGAGTATATAGACGAATTAGAAACGAAGTTACGAACTTTGTGGTGTGGTCGGTTTACTCCGATTTCGCCTCTGACACGAAAAGCCCCAAATCCTCCTCGAAACCCTAGTTTTTCCTTTCGTGATTCCACGCTCCTACCACCAAATTATCACTCCCGGTATGCTGGCCACGTCGAATGCAACACATGGGTGAAAAGAAATCGATGTTTGGGTTAAATGTAGGTGGATCTAGTGAGAGAAGTGGAGAGAATGGGAAAGGAGAAAAGAAAGAGAGAAAATGGAGAGAAAACTCTGAAATTTCAGCCCCCAAGCCTCTTTTTATAGAAAAAGGGTGAAATTACTATTTTGCCCTTAAGTTTTCTTAAGGAGGAAGCTTCTCAAAATGGGCATTTTTATCATTTCGCGTCGATTCGATCGAACGAATAACACTTCGATCGAACGAATCCTTCGAGCTACAGAAGTCAGAGAGCAAATTACCGGTCGAACGAACCCTCATTCGTTCGAACGAATCCACGCTTCGATCAAACGAACGACTCCTTCGATCGAACGAATCTGGAGCCAAAGTTTTCCTGAGAGTTCTCAACGGTGGCTCCTAGGAATCACCCATTTGGTCGACCGAACCCGCCAAAATCTGAATTCTCACTTAAATATCACCAACACGAGCCTAGAATCACACCCACACCCACATGAACATAAAATATATGCAGATGTACGAACGAAAAATATAAGAAATGATAATTATACCCTCAGGGTGGAACACGGGGTGTTACAAATTATACCTGAGCTGTCACTCTTGGAGCAATCACCACCACCCGCGCTTATCTTATCGCTTTCCCTGAAACTGAGAGGTGAGAAGGGTGAGTATACGGGAGTATACTCAGTGAGTAAATGAAATAAAATATAATTAAAAACTATATAATGTATACATGCATATATTGAAATAGAGTTTTCAAAATCATATTATAAAGTCATTGGGTTGGCTCTTTTCCCGGCAACTACCCTGGTCGTGGGCATTTCGAGACCGTCAGTGGATTTCGTATGCAGAAAAACATGCTATTTAAGAAAAACAGATTTGAGATGCAATAGTTATAAAATATGCACTTTTAACAGAAAAAAAAAGTATCCAACACTGACGTTTGCCTAGAACCGTCACGGGGTGACATCCGTGACTAACTCGACGAGACTTATAAGTGGATAAATCCCATCACAATATCATAACACAACTACAATCACATAATAGTCCACCTATGCAGCCTCCACAAACCTAGGTGACCTCTCTCCCAAGCCAACCCTAGGCTACCACTATACACTCACCTGGGGGTCCACCTCCAGTGAACTCCTTCCCAAACTATCCCCCTGTAGCTACAGTAAACCGACACCCAAGGCCTTTATCATCAATGCATACAATCACAAAAATGGGCCCTTAGGCCATATCATCATCATAAACATAAAATGTGGCCCATTGGCCGAAATATCACATAACAAGTACATAGTTAGCCCACTGGCTATAACATAAATCAAAACATATTCCAAATGCCAAATCCGTTACAAAATCATATACAACACGAGTATATACACCTTTTTACATTTAAAAAGAAATGAGGAAAACATTTATAAACATATGCATATTATTTCATTTACAACTAAACAAGTTTATAAATAAAGAAATAACATAAAAAAAATGTCCAGTCACTACTTAGGGAGGGTATACACTCTCTAGTTCTCCTCGTTTCTCGGTAAGTCACACGAGTGCCTCGATCGCGAATCGTCGCCTAACCACACACATAAAATCACTATTAATACCTTGTTCCAATATGTACATGAATTCGAATGCATGAAATATGTGCTAGCCCCAGATTTTTATCGTCGAATTATTAGGCGACATTAATTAAAATTCCCATTACACGTCAAATTATCCAATTATTATCTACATGGACCCACATTATAGCTAAACTAACTCGTTACGACTAATATACGCGATTTCGATTAGTGGACCCCATATACCCGTCAAAACAGTAATCGAAATTAATGTTCACATTCACCCAAAATTTTTGAAATTATATTTCTAGCCTCTTACGACTTCTACAACTCCTCTACAACCCACATTGCACATTAAAACTAAGATTTAGGCGATCAATCTAAGAAAATAAATACAAAAACTCATACGAATCAAAATACCTAAAATTACGAAATGAACACGCAGACAAGCTAGAAATGATACTACGAATCTCGTGGTGTGGTCGGTTTGCTTCGATTTCGCCTCTAACACGAAAAGCCCCAATTTCTCCCAAGAACCCTAACTTTTCTTTTGCGTGAATCCGAGCTCCTACTGCCAAATTGATGCTCCCAAAGTGTTAGACATGGGGAATGTAGTTCGTTTACGAAGAGAGATCGAGATTTCGACAAAAATGTGGGTGGATTTAGAGAGAGGATTGGAGAGAACGTGAGAGGAGAGGAGGAAGAGAGAAAGGAGAAAGAAAAGCTAAAATTTCGACCCCTAGACCCCTATTTATAGAAAAAGGGTGAAATTACCATTTTTCCCTTAAGTTTTCTTAAGGAGGAAGCTTCTAGAAGAGGGCAAAAATGTCATTTCACGTTGATTTGATCGACTAAACTACCCCTTCGATCGAACGAATAGCATTTCGGTCGACCAAATCCCTCGATGTGAATAGTATTTAGAGAGTTTGCAAATTATCGATCGAACGAATCGATGTTCGGTCGAACGAATCATCGCTTTGGTCAAATGAATCGCACATTCGGTCGACCGAATTTGAAGCCAAAGTTTCGATCGAACGAACTACCCCTTTTGGTCGATCAAACCTACCAAAAATAGACTTTTCCACTTAAGTCCCTTTTGAAACTGAAAATCGCAAGCGAGGTCCTAACGTACGCTCATCTAAATGCTTTTTAATCAACCTAAATACCAAATATATCCATAAATATGCATACAAACTACCGTTATGCACGATGGATGCAAAAGCATGAACAGAAGATGCGATGAAGTTATAAATATGCCTTTAAGGTACATACACTGGTGTGATAAAATGACTTAGGAGAATTTCATCAGGAATGATGCTCAGATTAATACATAAACATTCAACTTAAAGAATTACAAAAAAGGTCCCGAGCACATAACTTAGAAAAATCCAAATAAGTATACCATTCAGCTCTGTGAGACTATCCGAACATATGAATTTATAAACGGTTAACCAGCTCTTAGGGAGTACCCGAGCGAAAGACTTAGCAAAATTTAATTCATCAATATATGATATCATTCAGATGTGAATATCCAAATAAGTTGCTATATGAATTGCCAATCGACTCAGTGAGAATCATCCGACCAAATAATTTGAAAAAACTTCAATAGTATTCAAGGTTATCAATACCCAAGCATATTACTTAAATAAGATGCCAGAGAGAGTCGGGATCATTTTAGCATAGATAACCGAATAAAACACTTAGACAAAATATCAAATGTGTCATCTCGTGTCAGAGGATATATAATGGTTGTTTAAAACAGCAAATATATATACATATATGCCATAAAGAGACAAAGGCACAAAACTAAATATCAATTCCATTAATCATGAAAACAAGCGGTATGTACATTCAGGAAAAATATTAACACATCAGTCTATTAAATGATCCAATCCAAAAGGAAAAAGAACATAATATACATACAAACCGTAAGTAGTATACGGTCTCGGGTCATGATAGACGTTGTTTCATGTAAGGATAGAATCAGGGACAATGTGATCCCTTTAAATATACACGCCCTTATCACGGAGACGACTTTGTCTCGCTAGCATATAATCTTCTCGAGATGATTTGGGCCCTGCAAAAGAACTTGACCTGGTAGCCAGCCTCAGACGATATATTCCAAACAGCCTTGAAACAACGTGGTTCCATAACTACCAAACATCCTTAGCTCAGAGACGACGTGGTCTCATTGGTCTAAGGTCTTCTCAGGGATAACTTGGTCCCGATAGCCAGCCTCAGACGATGTAGTCCATATGACCTCAAAACAATATAATTCTATAACTATCAAATATCCTTAGCTCGAAAACGACGTGATCTTGTTGACCTAAGGTCTTCTCAAGGATAACTTGGTCTCGATAGTTGACCTCGAACGATGTAATCCATATGACCTCGAAACGACGTAGTTCCATAACTATTAAATATCCTTAGCTCAGAGACAATGTGGTCTCGTTGGCCTAAGGTTTTCTGTTCAAAAGATTCAGCTAGCTTCAATCATAGAAATCGGGTTTGAGTAGAGTACTAAAGAGAGAAGATCAATCTTCTATGGAGTGGATATTTGAGATGTTAGTCTCGGGATCAGGGGACTTTTTGCCAAAAGGGTAGGGTTAAGGATAATAGATTTTTAATCTGTCTGCGTTCCATGACTTTTTGATTAGGGTGCCGCTCGGGGTCTCTAATTTGTATACCCCTATTTTGAGTATTTGAACGACTTTATATGGCTCTTTCTAATTGGCTCTAAGTACCCCTTTGCCCGATACTTTGGTGTTAATAGTCACTCGTCGGAGGATCAGGTCTCCCCTCTGAAAGGTTCTGCATTTGACTTTTTGATTGTAGTATCGAGTTACCTTTTGTTGATGTACGGTTACTCGAATTATGGTATCATCTCTCTTTCCATCTAACAGATTCAATTCTAGTCTTCGGCTAGCTGCATTCTTTTCTTCGTTGTAGTCTTGCACTCGAAAGGTCAGGATGTTGATCTCTATTGGGATCATGGCTTCGCACCCAAAGGCTAACAAGAATGGGGACTCTCCTGTCGCTATGCGAGAAGTGATCTTGTATGCCCAGAGTACCTCGGGTAATTTATCGATCCATGAACCCCTTATGCTCTCAGAGTTTCTTTTTGAGTACCTTCTTGACTACTTTGTTAATAGCTTTCACCTATCTGTTGGCCTAGGGATGTGCTGGAGTGGTGAAACTTATATCAATACCAAATTTTGAGCAGAATTCCCTGAACTTGGCATTGTCAAATTGCTTCCCATTATTGACCACCAGTATTTGTGGAACCCCGAAATAATATATGATATTCTGTTTGACAAAGGCAGTAGTCTTCTTCTCAATTATGCTGGAGAGCGGCTCTACTTCTACCCACTTCGTGAAATAAACAATTACTACAATGGCGTACTTGGTGTTGGCTCAGGCAGTCGGGAGTGGTCCTATCAGGTCCAGTCCCCATTGAGAGAAAGGTCAAGAACTTGAAAGACAAGTGAGTTCTTCTGGGGGCTGTCTCGGGATATCTCCATGAATCTGACACTGACGGTAAGATTTGACTAGCTTGGAAGCATCCTAAAAAATTGTGGGCTAATAGTATCCCTATCGGATGATTTTGTATGTCAATGAACGAGCCCCTTTGTGACTTTATCAGGTTCCATTGTGGACTTGTTTAAGAACCTTGTCTGCCTCATTTGGTCTTAAACATTTCAAATATGATAGGCTAAATCCACGTTTGTAAAGTAAACTATCAATAATAGCATACCTGACCGCTCGGTTCTTTATCTTTCTCGCCTCATTCCTGTTAGTTGGCAGCTCTCCATACTGGATGTAAAACTCTAACTCTTTCATCCACTTCGGATCGGGGGTTTCTTGTAGAGTAGTGGTAAGATTTTCTTTAAGATTTACACTTCTCTGCGTCAGGATCTCAACTGGCACGGTAGCTGGAGATTTTTTCTTGAAGATCGAGCCCAATCTTGCCAGAGAATCAGCCTTGGAATTTTTTATTCGGGGAAGTTATTTTATGATGACGCTCTAAAATGCCTCCATTGACTTCTTAGCTTAAACCAAGTAGGCCTGCATGTTGTCCTCCCGAGCCCGGAATTCCCATTCAGTTGATTGACAATTAACTGAGAATCGCTATTTATAATCAAATTTCGGGCTTCCAAGGCCTGAGCTAGCTTTATCCCATTGATCAGTTCCTCGTACTCAGCCTCATTATTGGTCACTTTGAAGTCAAATCGCAGAGAATACATGACCTCCTCTCCACTTGGTCTCTATAGAATTATTCCTGCTCCTTCCCCCTGAATGTTAGAGGCCCCGTCGACATACATCTGCCAAGTTCCTTTTACGGCCTAAGGGTTAGGGATGCTACTTCCATTTTGGGTGTTACTAACATTCGAGACCTATAATATGGCCAGCTGTTCTGAGATCGTGAGTTCCGCCACCAAATCTGTCAGAGTTTGGCCTTTAATAGCTCTCTGAGGCTTATAATTAATGTCATATTCACTCAGTTCCACAGACCACTTCACCAGCCTCCCTGATAGGTCAGGTTTGTGAAGGATTTGCCTCAGGGGTTGATCTGTCATCACGACAATGTGATGAGCTTGAAAATAAGGGCGTAGCTTTTTAGCAGCAACAACAAGTGAGAGGGCAAACTTTTCATGTGGAGTATATGTTGTCTCGGCATCCATCAAAGATTTGCTTGTGTAGTATATTGGCCTTTGCACCTTATCTTCGTCTTTCTTTATAAGGATAGAACAGACGGAGTGTCCTCGATAATCAAATACAGCTGTAGGACGTCCCCTTTCTCGGGGCTCGCAAGATGGGGGACGTGTGCTAAATACTCCTTCATCTCTCGGAAGCTCTGGTCACAGTTCTCATCCCATTCTAGCCTCTTCCCCTTCCTCATCATCTGGAAGAAAGGGAAGCATTATCTGTGGCCTTCGACACGAATCTACTCAGAGCTGCCAACCTCCACATCAAACTCTGCAACTCCTTCATTGTGGTCGGAGGCTTCAAATCCAAGATAGCCTTAACCTTGTGGTCACTGACTATGTACCCGAGAAACTTTCCTGCTCCAACTCCAAATGAACATTTCTCAGGATTCAGCTTCATATCATACCTTCTTAGGTAAGAAAAGGTTTCCTCTAAATGCTTAGTATAGTCTGAGGCCTTCAAAGACTTCGTGATCATATCATCCATATATACCTCTATAGTTAACCCGATCAAACGCTTAAAAACTTTATTAACCAGCCTTTAGAATGTAGTCCCTATATTTTTTAGTCCAAAAGGCATGACCGTTTAACAGTACAGCCCCTAGTCGATAATGAATGTAGTTTTATACTGGTTGGGTTCATGCATCCTGATCTGATTGTATCTCGACAAAGCATCAATAAAACTGAGGAGCCTATGGCCAGTCGTGGCGTCTACCAATTGATCAATCTTTAGAAAGGAAAAGCTGTCCTTTGGGCAAGCTTTATTCAGGTCTGTGAAATCTACACACATTCTTCACTTTTCATTGATCTTCTTCACTATTACCACATTTGCAATCCACTCGGGGTACTGAACCTCTCATATGCACCCTGCTTTCAAGAGCTTGTCCACTTCTACCTTGATGGCCTCCCTTCTCTCAGAATTGAACGTCCGCCTTTTCTGCGCTACTAGCTTAAACTTTGACTTCGTCATCAACTTGTGAGATATAACTCGAGCACTGATCCCTGACATATCATCATGGGACCAGGTGAACACATCAGTATTTTGCTTTAGCACCTAAATCAATAACGCTCTATACTCGAAGACCAGGTTAGACCCAATCTTTATCGATTGCTCTAGTAGCCTCTCATCCAAAACAACCGACTCCATTTCTTCGATCGACTCAGGTGATGATGATTCCTTGAACTAGCTCTTCTTCCCATCCGCCTCTTCTGATTGCTCCTCCTGCTAGCCGTCTTGCATACGCCCTTCATCTTCTTTCTCCAAGGGACATTTGTGAATACAATATGAATTTCGTGAAGCAGTAGCGAAGTAGGATCGAGCCTCCCTCTAGTTTCCTTTCACAATTCCACTCCCTTCTCCGGCCCTGAATTTTAACTTCAGATAATGAATACTCTCTACTGTTTTCGTGGATCGAAGGAATGGTCTCCCCAAAATCATAGAATATAGTATTTTCAAATCCACCACTTGGAGTTCTATCATGGTGGTCCTTTGGTACAGTTTGTCACCTATGGTGATCGATAACTATATCGTTCCTAGGAGATACACACATGACTCCCCGAATCTATGCAAGACGATCTCTGCAGGTCTCAATCTCAGGTCTTCAATACCCAAGGAATCCAATGTCTCCTTAAAAATGATATCGGTAGAGCTCCCCGTATCAATCAAGATTCTTCCCACCTGAAAAGTCCTTACCGACATTGTGATAACCAAGGCGTCATCATACGATTAGTAGACCCCAAATTCATCCTCATCCATGAACATGATTGGTACCGAGGCTATCCTCAGTTTCTTTTCTGTGCACACATTCATCGTTATGAGCCACAAACTCAGTCAAGTAATTATTCCTGACCAAGACTTCAATTTGATTCTGTAAGTCATAACAATCCTCCGTCAAATGTCCCACATCTTGATGGAACTTGCAGAACTTATTTCCCGCCTCTCTTGATGGTCTATTCTGGATCGGATGGGGGTCCAATAGTAAGGTCCCCCATTTTTTTACTTCCTCCAGAATCTAAGAAAGGGGTGAGTTCAGCAGAGTCAGCTTTCTCTTCTCTTCTGCATACACTGCTCGCCTTGGTTTATCCACCTATGCGACCCGCTTTGGATCATCCCTTCGAGGTAATCTTCATTCCCTGGCATATGGTTCTTCTCTACGCCTGTCAACCCTGTAATACTCGGGGGCCCTGTCACTTCCCCGATTCACCTCGGGAAACTTCCTCCCATCATTTCTTCACCTTTTGTTGTCTGGCCTCTTAAATCGATTATTGTCTCTCGAGAGAGCCCCCACCGACTTCTATTCTTTGATCTTCAATATTACTTGATTCTCAACTTCAATCTCATCAAGTAATTTTTGTCGAGCTACCTCATAGGTGTTCACCGAGGACTTGCATATGAAATACCAAGCCCTGTCTATTTTGAGCCTTTGTTGCAGCCCCTCCAGGGCCAGAGGGTGATGGAAGGACTCTATCTCGAGCACTTCTTTATAGTATCTTTTGACGAAGCTCTTGAGACTTTTGTCATTTCCTTGTTTGAGCAGTAACAAGGAACTCGGAGTTTTGGTACTAAAAATCGCTCCTCTAAACTCCGCGATGAATACATCATACAACTGCTCAAAATTTCGGATGCTCCTAAGGGTTAAACCCATGAACCACTACCTTGCTTACCCTTCCATGGTAAGGGGGAACAAATGACACATCTAATCTTCACTCAGACCCTGGACGAGTATCATCTCATAGAAAAAATCCATGTGTAGTGATAGGTCAGTTTTTTTAAAAAACAGAGTGATCTGGGGCATTTTGAACTTCCTGGGGAAGGTCTGACCCAGCAGTTTGGGTGCAAAAAGTGCTTTGCATAGGGATCAATTTGTTGAATAGGTTCGTCCAGTTCACCTCGGGGGTAAGCCTTTTTCTTATTTATTTCCTCCACCATCTTTCTCACCAAGGACTCCACATCTTTGTTTTTGTTGCCAATCCCCCGATTCTCCTCACGGCATAGACTCTTGTGTTCAAAGGCCTCATGTTGTCTCTTCTATCTTTGCTTCAGGAATACCCTCATATCACTCAAGGGTAGGCTGGTTTCATCGGGTATCTCATGGACTGCCTCTGGGCTCCGGGAAACCCTTCTGGACTTAGGGATCAATGCCTTTCCTAAGGTAAGGGGGGTATGTATGCGTCTCTGACCCCTATTTTCTAGGGTTTATCAACAGCCTTGTTTTTCACTTTTTTTACAGCTGTATACCTTTTCGTCCTGGGCTTTCTTATGAATTCTCCATCATCCCTCACCGTGGCTTCTAGTTGAGGGATGCTTCTTTCCATGATTTTATCCTGTACCCTCGCACCCGACATATTGGCCTGCATCATCTTCTTCATATTCGACAGTTCTTTGACCAGCATCTGTATTTATTGATCTTTTTTTACATGTCATTGTTCACTGTCTTGGAGCAGTTACAGCAACTGAGTCATCTCCTCTGTCTCCCTTGCATGGCCTGATCTACGTGTATGGACCTCTCCAGCATTTGACCGGGGGATTTCATGCTCTAGGATCTCATGCAAGACACTGTTAACCCCGTCCATGATAACAGTAGCCTCCACGGAGCCTCCTTCTGCATTTCTTCGCTACGACACATACCTCCTGGTAGAATAACCTCTGACGTTTGTCATTCTCACTATAACTAGCTTGTTCGTTGATTTTTTATTCGTTTTCCACAGACGATGCCAAAATATTGATGCAAGAAGTCGTTCATCTTCAACCTCCAATACCAGTTTATTTCCCTCCTTGAGTTCTAGTTTGGTGAGCTGCAAAACAATGAAAACCGCAGGGGTAAAGCCGGATTCCCGACTAAAATCCTCCGATGCTTAAGTCAGTAAGGGTTTTGCTTGTGTGTGTAGGTAAAGAAAGCAAGACAAAAAACCCAAAAAAGAAAAGAGCTTCTGAGAGTATCTTTTATAGGCTCCATGTGTGTGAGAGTCAGTGTAAAGTATAGAATGTTCTTGTCTGAGATCAAAAAACATACCTCTCATGGTTCTTGGATTTTGTATATTAAAATCCTAGGATTTCGTACCTTTGAACACGTGTTGTTGCATGGCTGACATGTTCAAAAAGCCTGCTGTTAAAATCATTAGGAATGAGAGAATGTGTTAGTGCCCCTACCACGTGTGCCCCGAGGCCCCGATTATATTCCCCGAGATAAGATCTCCAAAGTCTCCGAGACCTGAGTGTGGGCTCCCTGAGACATAAGTATTGACCCCTTCTGAGTGTCGATGTTACCCGAGGCTCTAAACATACATTCCCTTGAACAGTGCTTCCAGTCCTCCCGAGACTGAAATCCCTCAGTCCTCAGAGTACTCCCATGGGACGGGTTATGTCTTTGATGACACCATGCGAAAGTATAGTAGAGGCCCATGTGTTATGGGTGTTCTCGAGCCTCTACTGCTATATGTGGAACATATCGGTCTGACACTCCGAGAAGAACCCGGAGTGGTGGTCATTGGAGACCTTTCTCCCGAGTGCGAGTCAACTATGAATAGTTTAAATGAGACCTCTTGATCAGCTGTCTCGGGTAGACTACCCGAGGGAATGCCTCTATTTTCTAAGTGGTGTAAAGGGTCCTCGAGACAACATCGTACCAAGGGGTTCATACAGGGGGTAATGTGATTACAGTATGGGCTCGGATAAGGACTTGGAAATGGGCCTGGGCCTCGATATAATACCCAAACATCTTTAAAAAATTAGAATTAAATCAAACTAAACCTTATATTTTTTTAAGGTTAGAATTGAAAAATATAGAATATCAAATATTTTTTAAAAAAAGAAAAATAATAAACTATTAAACCAAAAATAGGGTTAAAACAATAATTTACCAAAAGAACAGATATTTGGTATATTTATTCAAGGATGGGCATTTGTGGATTGAATTAAATAGTGGGAAATTTTTAATCTAATCCGCATATTGCACATCGTATTTAATGCAATTCAATTCAATCTAATCCACAAATATTGATAATTTAACTCAATTCAAATCCCTTTTTGTGAATTGAGTTTTGAATTTATATATTCGAAAAATTGAGATTTAAATATGTAAATAGTTTAACTGCAAATTTATGTCCATATCTACATTGAAAAATATTAAAGAATACTATTATATAGTTTAAATTTAAAATAAATAATATAGATAAGTAATGAAATTAAAAAAATCTATTTTGCGATGAAGTAAAATAATAAACGAACAATAAATAACATCATAATTTTTATATACCTCTAAAAAAGTAATTCTACTAAAAATTTTGTGATAAAAAAAAAGGAATGTCAAAAATAAGTTGAATTTAAAATATATGATCATCAAAAGAACAAAAAGATAATATATTATATAAATTAATTAATTTATAATACATCTAACGTTTTTTTATGTTGAAATAAATATATCACTTTTTACTATTAAACTCTCTCATGTAATAATCATTATTACTTAATTATTTTTTTTATCTTTTTTCGTATATCACGATGAAAAGAGGAAAATGAATTCAAAATAGAATTAGTACGGGAAATAACATTCCTCTATATTTATGTAAAAAATAATTCATAATAGTAAAATTAATTATATTTGATATGGATTAATAGATTTAATTTAATTTAATTTATAATTCAATATGCAAATCGTTGATTATAAAATTTCAATTCTTAAATTAATTCATGAATGTACATCTAAATTAATAAATTAAAACAATTTAAATTGATTTGACTTAAATTTACCCACTCTATATTTATATATTTTTTATTCATGCATGGATAACAACTTACTTGATTGTTACCATAGATATCAGATAATTCTATTGATATGTATGTTGAAGTGCGAATTTGAATATGACTATTGCATCGTCGGATCCTCGCCAGAGAAAGTGGGTGACTGGATCCTTGTTTGCAGAGCTTCATCTCAAAAATTCCTCCAAGACAGTAACACACTTGAAGTTACGTCGGGTGGGATTCCCGATGAAAAAACTCTTATGCCTAAGTCAGCGAATATGGAAGTAAAACAAAGATATTTCTAGCAGAAGCAAAGGAAAGCAAGAAAAGTAAAGGCAAAAGAAGTCAAGCAATGAAGGAAAGTGAAGAATTTGAACCCTTTGCTTGCTAAATTCTCCTCCTTATATAGAGCCCTGGAGATGTGAGTGAAATAACTCGGCATTAGAGAATGGGAATGACGGGACATTTCTGACTTAGGACAGTGTGCTAGTCGCTTTTATTTAAGAGATAGGACACCCATCAAGCCTGCTGTTGTCAGACTCCGAGTTTTGGTAGGGGATGGGACGGATATCTAAAATATGTCAAGGCAGCATTTATTTCTACAGGTCCTTAATCGCAATCATTCCCATTTTTGGTCTTCGAAGGCTAATGGCAAGTCAGGTTTCCCTGGGAGGCAGTGGTCAGGAAGCCTGGATGGTGGTCAGTCGGGGCTCTGAAGAAGAAAGCGGTCAGGGTTCTGGGAGATGGAGGCTAGCGGTCAGGTTCCTGAGAGGTGGAAGGTCAAGGAGCCAGGGTGGGGATAATTAGGATCCTTGAGGGACAGGATGTTAGGTGAAACTGTTGGGGTGACAGGTGTCCGCCCGGAGTCCTTTACGTGTCGATCGATTTTTTTATCCAAACATCGAGTCCCCCAGTTTCTAATGTGAGACTTGTAAAGTTCGCGCCAAAAAATTAAGACTGAGGTGATCTATCTTAGGAGATTTGGCCGGCTCAGGTGATCAGGGGTATCTTGTGAAATGAACAATCTACTGAGGCAGCTAGCATACGTTAGAAGCTATCCGGTCCTAGTGAATCCTCTTTGATGGAGCCATTACCCATTGGTGATGTGTCCTTGCCCAAGTTTTTGCATCTATCTTCATTAATTGCAGTCTATCCCTGGCTGTCACTGAGTTGGCGGCTCTTCGAATTTCAGGAGAGTTTAAACTCTAGGCTAGGGGCGAGCCACGTGTCAAAACCCTGGTGGTTGGTGATATGATCGTTTCTTGAGCCGTAGGGGTATTTATAAGGTTTAAATGCTGGCTTTTCCCTGCCCATTTAGATCAACGATGATGATTAGCCTTCTTTCATTATAAATACCCCCCTCCTTCACTCGTCATTTTCACGCTTTGGCTTCTTTTCTGCTTTTTGCTCTCTACTTTGGTGGTTTCTCTTTTCCTGCTTTCTGTTTTCTGGTTAACCTTTGTTCTTCTTCTTCGTGTTATCTTTTGCTCTCTCTATTTGTTCTTGTATTTTTGACAGGTGTTTGTGATTTACAAAGAATGGACAACAAAAGAGATTCAAGAGCTACTGCTCGTTGGGAGGAGGCTTCTCACGTAGCTACCCCTACCTAGGAGAGAGGGGAAGATAAGAGAAATGCCACAGGGCAAGTACGGGCCAGAGGACTGAACAAAGCAGATTGGTTCCCTTCTACGGTAACTGAGGCAGACTTGGCCACCTACAAACGAATATTCGACATCCCCAAGAATGTGAGGATCAGGGTTCCCCGAGCCAAAGAAACTCCAAGCACTGTGGGGCTAAGGGAGGTTGTCATTAATGAAGAACACCAGTTGCTGGGGGCAAGGCTCCCCCTCCAACGCTATTTTATCGAGATGTTCGAAGCTTTCGAGATTCCTCCCTACCAGCTTACTCTGAATAGTTTGAGGGTCCTAGAGGCTCTGTACATTTTGCAGGTTGAGGCAGGTTCCAACCCCTTACTCCGAACGAGGTGTTGTATCATTACATCCTCAAGAAGAATACCAACCAGTACCCGAGATGGTATTTCCTACAAATTCGCCCTGGTTACCAATCTAAGTTGGGAGGAACTCCTTTTTGCAATAAAGACTAGAAGGATCACTGGTTCATGATCGGCGGGGATTGGGTTGAAACCCTCCGGGGGCACATTCCTACTACCTTCCAAGAACCAAGTAAAATAGAGTGTGATTATATGAACAATTTTACCTTTGGGGATTCCTTCAACTGATCTTCACTCATGCAGATAATAGAAGGGATCAACCGCTCATCCTAACGGATGTTGCCAATTTATGGGACTCCCTGCCTGTGGAGGATGTTAGATACATCTTGAGTACAGACTTATTGTTGAGGTTTGGGCTGGTGTCGAAGGCCGCAACTAGAAGTGAGCTAACAAAAGTAAAGGCTCACATGAACAAGGGTAAGGTATTCCGAGCCACTTGTAACGTTTATATTTAGACTACCTTTTCTTGATCAGCCTTCTTTGCATTTACGCAACGGCAGGGACAGGAGAGACCTTGATTGACAGGAAGCAGAGGTCAGTCAATGTTTTGAAGGGGTTGCTTTCTAAAGGGGGATCAAAATCCATTAAACCGACTGACCCCCAATCAAAGGCCTCAGGAGAAAAAGGATAGGGCATATAAAGGGGGACCAAAAGAAAAACCCTGAAAAGGGGGGTAAGAAAACGGTGCGTCCCAAAAAAAAAGGCATTTCTTTCAAGGAGTTGCCTAGGGAGGAAACAAGAAAGCGTCCCCCGAGGGATGACTTGGCTCAAGCAAAGGATAAGGGGAAAAGGCCCTTAGTTGAGTACGTGACTGAAGCGAGGAAGAGAGGGAAAGTAGACATTCTGCCTCGCTTATTCGACCATCAGTCAAAGAGTGTCCTGGTCCGCAAAGAAGGCACCACGGCCACCCAAGGCCCGGAACTAAAAACACAATCCCTTACTAGTCAGCACCAACAACGACAATTTAATCCCAAAAAGGTTGTGGGTGATGGCGGTTCAGGCCTAAAGGTGAACGGAGACCTAGGGCAGGGGTAGGAGGATTCGCCCCTTTTTAGGATCGAGGATCCCTTTTGCTAGGAGATGAAACTGTGGGAGATCTTAATGCAGTTGTGGCGGAAGATCTCCCTGAGGAGAAGATGGAGGCTTTTGGACATCTTCTCCTGCTCATGAATTTTGCCCGGGAGGCAGTTTTCTTTGGAAAAAGCAGGGAGGTGGAAAACTTGTCTCCTGATGAAGCGTTTGATTACATGAGCCTTTATGCTCATCGGGTAAGTTACCTTTACTCTAAAATCAGGTAATGTTTAATAAATACCCTAACAGATGACTGACCAGTCTTTTATTTTGCTGATGCAGAGTGCCTTCATTTTGGACACGTTTATAAAAGACTTCAAGAATGCCATAACTATCCGACGAAGGGCCTTCGATGTAGTGAAGAAGTTGGAGAAGAGGGCTCAAGAGGCGATCTCAACCACCTAAAAAAGTACGGTCAAAGACAAGGAGGAGTTGATGGTCAGGATTTATGGCTTGGAGAGGGAGAAATCTCAGTTACTTTGGGAGAAATCTTAATGGGTTGAGGAGGAGAAAATCGCCAAAGAAAAATTATCAACGGCTGAGACCCGAGGTCCAGGTACTGGAAGAGAAAAAGAAAAACACTGAGAGGGCCAGACGAAAGGCTCAGAATCAGTACAAAAAGCTAAACGACCTTATCAGGCCTTGAAAGACGAAGACAACCGACTGAAAGAGCAGCATTCCATACTCCTCTCGGATTATATGAAGTCCGAAGAAAGGGTTAATGCCCTTCGGGAGGAAGAGAGGGTTAATACCCTTCGGGAAGAGTACATGTCTTTAGAAGAGGAGAACAAGACTCTGCAGCGTTGTCTTGATGAGTAGTCTTAGAAGTTATGGACAATATCTGCTCAACTCGAGGCCTTGTATGACCAAGGAGTGGATGAGGGTACATGTCTTTAGAAGTTATTTGACTAGTCGCCTATTCTTCCAAGAGTACTCAGATCTGGACCTGCACTGGCTCTTTGACCAACTGGGCCGTGATATCCCGGGTACATCAGAGATATCTACTGCAGAAGAGCTTTCCGAGATGCCAGCCCAGGAGATGGTGGAGGTTGCTGATGAAGGGGACTTGATCGATGAAGAAAAAGAAGCCCCCACTCCCCGGGATGAAATTGACGAAAACCCTCCTGCCCCTATCCCTGTCCTAGGCCACTCTATTGGGGAAGTCCCCCTTATACCTCGGATCGAAGACTAGGTGGTGGAATTATCTGAGTAAGAGAGGGACTCCTTTGTATCCATAGATTTTTTAGGACTTAGAATTTTTTGTGACATTCTTTAAATCTTCCTGACCCATTTGTACTTGCACATTTGTATGTACATAAAGCACATGTATAATTTTTACTTAATTAATGAAAATACTCTTTTGCATTTCTATGCTTTGCAAGTTCTTTTCTTTCTTTTACTGCTTTCATAACTTAGCAATAATCTAACTTCAAAAGAATTCACTAACTTGATAAGAATAGTTGAGAATCCTTCGAGTCAGGCATCCACTCAAAAAGGGAGGGGGAACTTTGGAGGGATCTGTAGAGGTCTTCAAGTCTTAAAAATTCTCATCTTAATTCGACTAGAGTTTATAATGCCTCACTCAATCAGGTCTTAATCACTTAAGGATGCCTGATGCAGCCCATGACTTATTGCACCTGGGACGAATTATCACTTGAAAATTTTTTTAAGTGTTCAAAGGATTTTAGGGTGTTTTGCCAACCTTAACTTTAATCATCACTTGAAAAAAAATTTTTAAGTGTTTAAGAGATTTTAGAGCATACGGTCAATCTCAATTAGATTATGTACCCAAGTATAGGTAGTCTTGTTATAGTATGGTGAGTCCAAGTGTCGTATCCACAGGGAGTGTTTTTTCCAAGAGTCAAATTGGTTATGTTCGAGCCAATTCCAATA